>PVJA010043278.1:0-16825 GCA_004027025.1 Myocastor coypus | reverse complement strand
GTGGATGCTTTTTTTTTTTTTTTTTTTTTTTTTTTTGTCTTTTTTGAGACAGGGTTTCACTGTGCAGCTCAGGCTGGCTTTGAGCTCACTTTTGTAGCCCAGGCTGGTCTCGAACTTGCACCAATCCTCCTGCCTCAGCTTCCCGAGTGCTGGGATTACAGGTGTGCGCCACCACGCCTGGCTCTTGGATGGATTCTAAACTTGTGGATGTCTAATAAATGGTTCTTTTTTTTTTTTTTTTTTTTTTTTTGAGGGGAATGAAGTATGCAGTAGAAGACTGAGAGAAGTACTGAGAAACTCAGCCAAAATTGAAACTGTAAATGATTTGACTTCAGTTAATCCATTGTACTAGTGTGCTTAGTGGATAGGTACAAATGCAGGAACATGAAGTAAGAATGCTGAAGCAGGAGAATTGCTGCAAGTTTGAGGATGGCCTGTAAGACCCAGGCTCAAACCAAACAAACCATAAACTGGGAGATGGACAGATAGACACACATGGCAGGGTTTAAAATTTACTTCCTGAGGAAAGGAGAAGGTAAGGTGTGCTTCTTGACTGAGCTCAGTCTTTTTATTTGTTAGCTGTGGTCTGTGTAGTTCTTTGGCATTTTAACAATGCTCTGTTCTTTTTTTTTTTGTCTTTTTTGAGACAGGGTTTCACTGTGCAGCTCAGGCTGGCTTTGAGCTCACTTTTGTAGCCCAGGCTGGTCTCGAACTCACAACGATCCTCCTGCCTCAGCCTCCCAAGTGCTGGGATTACAGGCGTGAGCCACCACGCCCGGCTCTGTTCTTAGCTTTAATGTGTTTTGTGAATTGGTGAGCTTTATGGGAATAGAAAAGAGTAACCATTGCTGTGCCTCCTTGGACACAAGACACTTGGCACACAGCATGAACTAAGTAAGCTGATGACTGGTTTGACAAAATCATTACTTAAAAATATTTGTAAATTCAACAAAATCCATTAAATGGAAAGGCAAATCTATTATAATGAGGAAAATGCTTTTGTATAGTTATTTACTTGTAGTGAGTGTTACTGAAATGAAACTTTTTATATTTTCAGGTGGGCAGAATTGGTGATTAGGCAAGTAGAGCAGTCATGAACTCTGGGTGATGTAAACAAGGCTGGTGTAGAGTCCAAGAAGGAGATCATTCCTGGTGTTAGAGACATTGTAAAGTACCAGGCATTTCATCACATTACCCTCAACAGTTATTCAAGCATATAAATAATTGTAGTCCACTTTAATAATTAAAAACTCTTGGTTTGCATGTTGAATTATAGTTCACTTTTTTTTGTGGCCAGTTCAGCCTGCCCTGGGGGCTGATCTGGAGCTGCATGTGGTGCCTGTAATTGAACTGCCTTCCCTGCACTTGCCTAAGCAGTTGCTTTTGAGGGCTGAGTGAGCTGTCTCGCCTGTCCCTACATATTTGTGTTTGTTTAGTTTTTTTTTCAACTGTATGGACTTAATGAGAAACTTGGCTAAAGTAGCTAATTGGAAAGATTTATTTATTTATTTATTTACTTACTTACTTACTTAAGAGGAGGTCTTGCTCTGTAGTTGAGGCTGACTTTAAATTCACTGTGTAAGCCGGGCGTGGTGGCACACGCCTGTAATCCCAGCACTTGGGAGGCTGAGGCAGGAGGATCAGTGCGAGTTCCAGACCAGCCTGGGCTACAAAAGTGAGCTCAAGGCCAGCCTCAACTGCATAACGAGACCCTGTCTCAAAAAGACAAAACAAAAAATAAAAAAAAATTAAAAAAAATAAATTCACTGTGTAGCCGAGGCTGGCCTGAAAGGGCAGTACTCCTGCCTCAGCCTCTTAAGTGCTAGGACTACAGGCAAATGCAACGATGTCTAGCCTGGAAAGACGTCTTTAGTTGTCCCTCCATCGCCCTCTGTCCAACCCTCTGTTGGTCTCTCCCCCTCCCTTTCCTTCTTTCTTCCCCTCCCTCATATCTTTTGTAATTCAGACCATCCTTGGGTTTATGTGACCCACACTGACCTTGAACTTGGAGTGGTCCTGCCTCAGTCTTCTGAGTGCTGAGATTACAGGAATGTGCTACCTTACCCTGTTTGACTAGTTAGTTGATGAAACTTTGGCTTTATTGTCTGCTATGAATTTTTCCAGCTACTGATTTTCAACAGAATTGGTAGAGGGTGAATGGGAAGCAGATTTCCATTGTGAGGGCTGCTTTAGTTAGTAATATGAAATAGTAACTGTAAAACCACTGAAGAGTTTGGAAAGTTGAAAGGAAATGAAAATTTTTTTTGTCATTTTGAGACAGGATCTCACTATGCAGTTCAGGCTGGCCTTGAGCTCACTTTTGTAGTCCAGGCCAGTCTTGAACTCGCACTGATCCTCCTTCCTCAGCCTCCCAAGTGCTGGGATTACAGACCTGTGCCACCATGCCCAGCTGAGGAAATGAAATGTTTACCTGTGTCTGTTTTGTCCCTCTGTATGTTCTTTCTGAGATGGGGTCTGGTTATGCAGATGAGGCTGGCCTTGAGCTCACTTTTCAAACTCCTCAGTTTCCTCAGTGCTCGGATTACAGGCATGTGCTACCAAACCTGACAGCAGTCGGTTTGTTAGATGTAGTGTCCTTCCTCTATTCGTTTATTTAAAATGACCAGCTCAGCCTGTTTGGGGGTGGGGCTGGTGCAGTTTGTGGTGCTGGGGATTGAGCAGTGGTCCTGTGGTTGTGACCCACAGTCCCTGTGGTTGCCTAAGCTTGCCTAAGCAATCGCTTTACATTACTAAGCCATCTTGCCAGCCCCTTTAATTTTTTTTTTTTTTGGCTTTTTTGAGACAGGGTCTCACTGTGCAGTTCAGGCTGGCTTTGAGCTCACTTTTGTAGCCCAGGCTGGTCTCGAATTCGCAGCGATCCTCCTGCCTCAGCCTCCCAAGTGCTGGGATTACAGGTGTGAGCCACCACACCCGGCAGCCCCTTTAATTTTTATTAAGACTTTATAAAAGTGTCATTGATGTTTTTTTTTTTTTTACTTTTTTTTTTTGTTTTTGCAGTTTTCTCATCTTTTGTCTTACCCCCTTTGGTACCAGGGATTGAACTCAGGACCTTATGCATGCTTGACAGGAAGGCACTTAGGTGCTGAGCTATCTCCCTGGCCCTTTCTTTGTGTTTAAGTGCATACTTAAAAATGTTTTCAGTTATTCCTGTATGGAATTTTTTGACCAGAAGAGTAAAGAAGCAAAGCTGGGGAAGACATCTGCCTTGGATATCCCTTTTGATGTATTGATTTAAAAATTTTATTTCAATATAACTAGTAGAGATGAAAAATTCTGGGAAGGAAGATAGATGGCACACGTACTATGACTCAGCAATATAATCTGTGATTGGAAAAGAGGAACACGCAATCATAGAGGCAGAAATGAAATGTAGCAATAGCTGGAATCCACAGTAGCCTTTTCTGGGGGTGAGGGTGGAGTTTGAAGCACATGATTTTTGCGGAATTGAATAACATAAATTATTTGAATAATGTCTTTACATTTATAATTTGATGAAATGTGATTGATGCTATGCCTCTGTGATATTCTGAGCTACCTGAGAGTTTAAATTTGAATGTATGTCACACAGGTGAATACTGGCAGCACCTAAAAGCAACAAAGTAGAGGGGATATGTTTTACTGGGGGTAATCATTTTTCAGTTTTTGTATGATTTAACTAAAGTTCTTGGACATCTTCTTTTAAAGAATTTTATCTTATTTTTTTTTTTTTGTTGTTTCAGAACTTTTGTTTGTTTATTTATTTACTTTTATGGCCTGCTCAGCCTGCTCTGAGGGCAGGGCTGGCGCAGCATGTGATGCCGGGGTTCGAACCATGGTCCCTGTAGCCGCCTAAGTTTTCCTAAGCAGGTGCTTTAGACCACTGGGCCATCCTGCTGGGCCCCAGTTCTTGACATCTTAATTATCACATCTCTATTGTTTTTTTGTTTTGTTTTGTTTTTGGCAGGACTGGGGTTCAAACTCATGACTTTGTACTTGCCAGACAGGCACTTGTGCCATGGAGCTATCTCCCCAGCCCCTCATGTCTCTATTGTGTGGTATTTCTACAACTTGGTAATTTGAGAGATGGCTTGATTCTTTTTGCTTATATGGAGTTGTAAATTTTTTTTTTTTTTTTTTTTTTTTTTTGTCTTTTTGAGACAGGGTTTCGCTGTGCAGTTCAGGCTGGCCTTGACCTCACTTTTGTAGCCCAGGCTGGTCTTGAACTCACAGTGATCTTCCTGCCTCAGCTTCTTGGAGTGCTGGGATTACAGGCATGCGCTACCACGCCCAGCTTTGCTGTCACTGGTAGACATGGGGTAGTGGATAATCCCAGTAAGTCTGTACCTTTTGTTCCACTGTTGAGTTTAGTTTCTGGCTGTGAGGCTGGAATTAGGTTTGTTCAGCCTGCGATGCTCCTTGTGTTTCTTGTTGTCTTCAGCTCTGGCTCCTTACAGGCTTGAACTTGGCTCTGTGACCTCCTGCCAACTCGAACTTGGCATCCTCTGCTGACACTGGATGGAGCCAGCCCCGCTGCCCTTGAGTTCCGAGCTCAGTTGACCCCTCTCATAGATTTCTGACTGCCCATTCCTTTCCTGGGAGAGTCTGACCTGAACAACTCGACAGTCTGGTGTGTCTGCTGCCCTACTCATGGGTGATTTTTCTCCGTGGAGGCCTCTTGAGGTTGCCAGTAGATACTGTGTGTCAGCAGATTTGAACTTCCCCTCCCATGCAGTGAGTTTGAGCTCCAAAGAAGCACTGCCTGCCACCTTCATTGAGGTCTGCTTTGCTCTCCCCTTGAGCTCTTCAGATTCTTGCTGGGTCCTGAGGACCCACTTCACGCCTCCTCTTCCACACATTGCTGTATTTCATCACCTGGACACCAAATCTCAGAGAGGCTGTTTTTCTGCTGCTCAGCACTCTTACCATCTTTCTGGATGTCTGAATGCCCTATTTCCAAATTAGAGCTTCCATTGCCATGGTTTCTGAAGTCATAAAGTATATGTTTAATTTAGAATACCTTATTATTTTCAGATTTTCCTGGACAGTGTGATTGACAAAAGATGAGTATTTTGCAAACTTAGGGTAAGCACAGAATCATGTATAGTGGTTGATAAACCACACTGCTTGCTGGGCCCTGTCCTGAGTTTCTAAGTAGGTGCAGGTTTATACCTGAGAGTCTCAGTCTCTCTCTCTCTCTCTTTTTTTTTTTTTTGTCTTTTTGAGACAGGGTCTTGCTATGCAGTTCAGGCTGGCCTTGAGCTCACTTTTGTAGCACAAGCTGGTCTTGAACTCACACCTACCCTTCTGCCTCAGCCTCCCAAGTGCTGGGATTACAAGCATGCGCCACCATGCCCGGCCCTCTCTCTCTCTTTGAGACAGGGTCTTACTGTGCATTTCAGGCTGGCCTTGAGCTCACTTTTGTAGCCCAGGCTGGTCTCGAACTCACACCTACCCTTCTGCCTCAGCCTCCCAAGTGCTGGGACTACTGGTGTGTGCCACCACACTCATCGCCCCCCCCCTTTTTTTTTTTTTTTTGCAGAACCAGGAATTGAACTCAGGCCCTTGTGCTTGCCCAGCAAGCACTCTACTGAGCCATCTCCCTGGTTCTACATGTCTTAACGTATTCTTAGCAGATGCTGATGTTTCTGGTTTGGGGACTACATGTAGAGAATCATTGGCTTACACTAACATATACTTCTGTATGCAGAATTGATTATATACAGTAGTAAAATGTACCTTCCAGCTCAGATTCCATGGTGATAAAATCTTACAAACCTTAGCAGCTAAAAGGTTTTATATTATGCTGAGAAAGAAGAGCTCCATTAATGGAGAACAGGTTTTGAGAAGGATTTTTTTGTGGCTTGCTCAGGCTGACTTTCTGGAGGGTTTGGGGGTTGAACCAGTGACCCCAGTGCCTGACCCTATTACAGGCACAAGCTCTTAAATCACTGAGCTATCCCGAAAGCCTACTAGAACAATTTTTATTATTATTCTGTAGTTTTATTATGGCATTTTTCTCAAATGAGTATTTGTTAGGCTCAGGCTCAGGATCCTGCTTTTTTGAAGCTTAAGCAAGGGAACAAGACAGTTACTTATCATAGTGTAGTGTTTATAGTCATAGGAGAATCTGTACTGCTATGATGAAGCTTTTTATTATAGTTAGAAAAATGTTTTATGAGGGATTTGTAATTTCCATACTTTGATTAGTTAAAATGTTGGTTGGATAATCTAGGTCACAATTTTGAGGACCACATTGGATCTTCTTGTTAATAATTTCTTAATTTGAGGTTTTTATGAGTTCCACACCCACCTCCCCAGCAAATCTATATTTTGTGGTAGTAATAGACCTCCCTTTAAAAATGTTTGAGGGGCTAGTGAGATGGCTCAGGGGTCTAAAGCACCTCCTTAGACAAACTTAGGCAACCACAGGGACTGTGGCTGAATTCCCAGCACTACATGCTGTGCCAGCCCCACCCCCAGGGCAGTCTGAGCTGGCCATGATATAAAAGGAATAAAAATAATAAGGGGCCAGGGAGACAGCTTCATGGCACAGGTGCCTGCCTGGCAAGTGCAAGGTTGTGAGTTCGAATCCCAGTCCGCAAAAATAACAAAACAAGAAAACTTTGAAAAATTTTTATTTGTTAAAGCGCCTCACTAAGCAGCTTGGACTCGTACTGATTGATCTTCCTATCTCAGGCTTTCCAGTGCTGGGATTACAGACATGTGCCACCACTTCTGGTTCTGGGCCAGCATGGCATGTGGTACCAGGAATTGAATTTGGGTCTTTGCACTTGCCAGGCAGGTGCTTACATCACGGAGCTATCTGCCTAGCCAAGTCTTTGAAATTATTATGGATTAGAATCTAGAAATATGAGCTGGGCGTGGTGGCGCACGCCTGTAATCCCAGCACTCGGGAGGCTGAGGCAGGAGGATCGGTGAGAGTTCGAGACCAGCCTGGGCTACAAAAGTGAGCTCAAGGCCAGCCTGCACTGTACAGCGAGACCCTGTCTCAAAAAGACAAAAAAAAAAAAAAGAGAATCTAGAAATATGTTAATAGTACAGTCAAATAGATATTTGAGTTCGGTAAAATGTATCGATTATATTTTTAGTGAGGAGAAAGAATTCTTTTTCTTTAAGAATTTTTTTTAATTTATTTTTTTTTCTTGTTTCAGAACTTTTGTTTATTTTTATGGCTGGCTCAGCCTGCCCTGAGGGCAGGGCTGGCGTACCATGTGGTGCCAGGCATCGAACCGCGTCCCTGCAGCCGCCCAAGCTTTCCTAAGCAGGTGCTTTAGACCACTGAGCCATCCTGCTGGGTCCGAAAGAATTCTTTTTGCATACTCTTTTTGACAGAATGCTCATAGGGACTGACTTTTCCATTTGCTTTTAGTTTTTCACCTTGTTCTGGTCATTAATGTGTAACAGATTAATCCAAAACTTAAAATCTTAGAGTCCCCTTGATCCCTTTTTTGAGGCTGGGTCTCGCTGTAGTTTAGACAGATATCAGGCTCTTTGGTCTCAAACTCGTGATTCTCCTTCCCTAGCCTTATAAGTGCTGGAGTGCCAGCTGTGGTGCTACCTTTTCTAAGTGTCCTTACTATATTTTGCTCACGGAAGTTGCCTGTCAGGGATTTAGAATGGACACAAAGTGGGGTTGAAGTCTGTTCATGATGCCTCAGAAGGGGATAAGACTTGCTTATCCACAGGTTCAGTGTGGGGTAGGATGGCTTGAGCACAGGATTGATGGCCAGGGCTCTTAAATGAGGCCTGGGAAGCATGGCAGCCTTGGGGTTGTGTTATGGTTTATATCTAGTTGTCCCCCAAAGCCTCATGCAATTATGGGATGGGGACTTCTAGAGTTTGAGGCTTGAATGATGATCCACTGGGATTACGTGTTTTACTGCTGTTGGGATTATGGTCTGAGTACTGCTGAGACTATGGGTGTGCCCTGAGGCTGATAGGCTAAGGCAGAGAGCCTGATATAATTTAAAGAGAGAGACAGAGAGACAGATTAGAGTTGTTGCTCTATGCTTCCCTAGTTGGTTGGTTGCCTCTGTCACCATTTTGTTGCTGTTCTGCTGCCATGAACTGGATGCTTTCTGCTCTGTTCCACTCAGCCTTGGGCCAGCCAAATACGGATACGGACCAAAACCTCCAGTAACTGTGAGCTAAATAGACCTTTCTTTCCTTCATTTTGGGGGTTGGGTATTTGTCCCAGCAGTGATGGAAAAGTAACTAAGACAGGTTGCTAGATAGATTTCTTGTATGATGACTCAGGAATCCAAACAAAGTAGAGACCCATTGTTTTTTTTTATGACTTGGGAAATCATACGGCATCTCACAGTGCCAGAATCTGCTGGATGAATCCCACTCAGGAACAGTGGCAAGGCAATTATAAGAGTTCTGAAGAGGAAGTGCTGAGGTCACATTGTAGAAAAACATGTCAGGCCACAGGCATGGTAGTTGTCTTTGGAAAATGTAACCTGCTGGAACTAGTATGCTGAGGAATAAATTTGTTACTGTGTAGAAAATCATAACTTTCCCACTATTGGATAACTTGTCCTATTATTGATTAGTACAGGCTCATACTCAAGGATTATTGAAGGTGAAAATCCCGAACTCCCAAATCTATTAATGTTTACCATATCATATGGATAGAATTATAATTGTTTTCTCTAAATATGTACACTGCAGAGTAGAAAACAAAAGGAAAGTAGTTCTACCACTTACAATTCTGCTTTGTAGGTCTGTCTCATCCTTACCCTTTTTTGAGACAGGGTCTTAGTTTAGGCTGTATTTGAACTCACTGTTTAGCACAGGCTGACTTTGAATTCTTGGTGATTCTCCTGCCTCAGCCTGCTAAGTGCTGGGATTACAGGTATGTGCTGCTATGTCTGGCCCTACAAGCACTTTTAGGAATTTAAATGTAATCTACATAGATAAGTTTGACAGACTATATACCCTGTGAGAAGGATATATGCTCACTGCATTTTTTAGGTTCAACAATAAAGTGTTAATACATGGCAGATATACAGATAAAAGTTCTTAACTTCCCTCCCTTAGTGTACCAAATTCAGAATTTTTGTTATATATTAGCTCTGAGTTTTAGGCCCATCTCTTTTTCTGAATTGAATTTGGACTATTACTCTTTTGGATCTATCTATGTATCTATGTATCTATAAATATCTTATTTATGTGGAACAGAACTACACAGCTTGAATTCATAGTGATCCTTCTGTCACAGCCACCACAGTGATGTGATTCAGGCTTGTGCTACCAATGCTCAGTTTTGGTGGCCAGCTTGGTGCAGGGCTGTCATGGTATGTAGTACCGGGATCAAACCTAGGTCCTTGTGCTTGACAGGCACATGCTTAAATGACTGTGCCAGCTATCATCCTGGCCTGTATTTTCTTTTTCTTAAAAGATTAGCCTACTCTTTTAAAAAAAAAAATGAATGATGAGCTTTGTTGGTCCTTTTAACGTTTTTTAATTTAATAGTGTTTATCTTTTATACTTGGGGTTGGACTTGCTAGGTGAATGTAGAACTTACTTTTTTTTTTTTTTTTGTGTGGTACCAGGGATTGAAATCGGAACCTTGTGCTTGCTGGGCAAGCACTTATTCCACTGAGCTATCTCCGTGGCCCTAGAACTTACTTTTCAATCAATATAGTTGGATTTTATATTTATCTGAAGCCTATATTGTGAAATAGTTTATCTAAGAATACAACTGGGTGTTTTCATTGGCCTTATTTTAGTGATTATTTTGATTTTTAAGTAATTATGGTAGGCTTTTTTGGTTGAAGTCATTATTATGCAAGTTGACTTGTTTCTGTGTGAAGAAAATGGATTATTTGACCTAAAAAATCTATTGTTGGCCACGTGTGGTGTTGCACACTTAAAATCCTAGCACTTGGAAGACTGAAGCAGGAAAATTGTCAGAAATGGAGTCCAGCCTGGGCTATGGTGAGCTCTAGGCAAGTCTGAACTACATAGCAAGACCTTGTCTTACTTAACAAAGGCAAAACAATAGTACAACATCTCCCCAACACTTACTGCCATTGCTTTTAACCTGCTTTGAGAAGTTCTGAATTTCCGATTTATCTATTTTGTTTTGTTTTGTCTTTTTGAGACAGGGTCTTGCTATGTAGTCCAGGCTCGCCTTGAGCTCACTTTTGCAGCCCAGGCTGGTCTCAAACTCTCAGTGATCCTCCTGCCTCTCAGGAGGATCCTGCTGGGATTATAGGTGTGCACCACCATGCCTGGCCTGAATGTTCTATAAATGAGAGCTGTACTTTGACATAGTCTGTTAATTTTAAGGAGTTCATATGTTCATAATTGTGATTACTTTGTTTTCCTCTTAATGTAGAGTTTTTTCATTCCTTATCCTCCCAACCCACACAACGGCAGCTGAAGTTCTGATTCTTTGTGTTTGTTTGGAGACAGGACCTTATTTTATTTTTTGTCTTTTTGAGACAGGGTGTCACTATGCAATTCAGGTTAGCCTTGAGCTCACTTTTGTAGCCCAGGTTAGTCTCAAACTCACGTTGATCCTCCTGCCTCAGCCTCCCAAGTGGTGGAATTACAGGCGTGTGCCATCGCGCTTGGCTCTTTTTTTTTTTTTTAAAGGATCTTATTTTGTATTGAGGCTGGCATTAAACTCACTATGTAGCCCAGTTCACCCTCAAGGAGGATCATTGTGATTCGCCTGTCTCAGCCTCTTAAGTACTGGGATTGTACGCAGGGGCCACCATGCCCAGCAAATTTCTTTTTTTTTTTTTGTCTTTTTGAGACAGGTTCTCGCTATGCAGTTCAGGCTGGTCTCAAACTCGCACCGATCCTCCTGCCTCAGCCTCCTGAGTGCTGGGATTACAGGCATGCGCCACCATGCCCGGCCTGCCCAGCAAATTTTTGATTCTGGATTACCTGAATTTTTTTTTGTTTTTTTGCAGGGGAAGAGTTCTTATGGAACAGTAGCCTAAGATACCATTGAAGTTTTCATCTTAACAATAGAAACTTCTGTAGAGAGTGGTTTTCTTTTTTTTTTTTTTTTAAGATTTTTTAATTTATTTCTCTTAAACCTCATTATTTGTTTGTGTTAGGCTGGCTCAGCCTGCCCTGGGTGCGCAGCATGTGGTGCCAGGGATCAAGGAGTGGTCCCAGCACTGGCCTTAAGTTTCTTTCTCAGGCGCTTTAGACCACTGAGCCATCTCGCTGGCCGAAGAGTGGTTTTCTGCCTGCCTATCTTGTTAGAGTGAATCTGTTGACTAGTGTACTGCTCATAGGTAAAATATTACCTTGTATGTACGTGTTCAAGATAAATAGGTGAAGTACATCAAAGAATATACCCATGGGTTTATTCAGGAGATTGTATTTTAAAAAGTTTTTGGCTTTTTAAGATGAGTGAGGTCTTGCTAGGTAGTCTAGGTTGGCCTTGAGTTCACTATGTAGTCCAGGCTGACAAAACACTTGTTGGAGATCCTCCTGCTTCAGCCTCATGAGAGCTGGGATTATAGATGTGTATCTAGATTTTCAGGAAAATGTACTTTTTATAGTACCTATTTGAAAGAATTGAGAGAGGAGAGGAACAGAAATTTTAATTGTTAATGTCTAATATGCTCATTAGGATATAAGCAGGATGTCAGCTAAATTATGGTACTCATCCATGTGAGTAGGAACCATATTCCTAGCCTAGTTGATGCATGTCCTTTTTGAGTGTTTTAAATAGTATTGCCTCATAGGTTTGTTTGTAAGTATTTTTAGAAAGTTTAAATTGTTCATTGTTATGCCTAGCTATGTGAAATATATTACTTAAGCAATAATGTTTGAGACACACTTAGGAGATTGCTTGGGTTGTCCTTTTAGTCTGATTAGGTTGATACGTATCTTCAGTATGGAATGCATTTCTATTTTTCTTTGGATACAGGGTAAGCTTGATGATTACCAGGAGCGGATGAACAAAGGGGAGAGGCTTAATCAAGACCAGTTGGTAAAGATGTTATATTTTATTAAAGATTGTATCTAGTTTTAATAAGAAAATTAATTTGTGATTCTTCATGTTTCTAGTAAAATAGAGTTCTGGTTTTATATTTTAGGATGCCGTATCTAAGTACCAGGAAGTCACAAATAATTTGGAATTTGCAAAAGAATTACAGAGGAGTTTCATGGCATTAAGTCAAGATGTAAGTAAAAAATACATTTGTTTATGAATTACTAAAAATAGGGAGACTTGTATTGCTTCCCTGGGTTTCAGTCTTTCATTTTCTATTGATGAACTCTGCAGAGTGAGAAGACAGGACCCAGTAATACCTAACATGTCTTCTCATTCTGTGTAGTTAATGCAACACCTGAAAAGATAGGATCTTACCACATAGTTTCGGCTGGTCTTCAGCTCACTTTGTAGTTCAGGATGGTCTTAAACTTCAGTGACCCTCCTGCCTCAGCCTGCTGAGTGCTGGGACTACAAGCATGTATGCCACCAGTCCCAGCTACAGCTGTGTTTATATGGCTAATAACCATGCTTCCAAAGAAATTTTAAGGGATATGGCAGACAGCTAGTATTCACTACTCTTGGGTGAGCTCTGAATTAAATAGGATGGTGGGCTTTCCCTAAGTACCTTATGATGTAACAAAAGCCTTTGCTAATCAGACAAAAAATGAAGCATAAATAAGGTGAAAGAATTTGTTGGAACCAGAAAGTGAAACTTTCTCAATAAGTATCAGCTTTCTGTGAGGAAGAGATAGTACATTGAAATACAAAGTTGCCACTGACTTGGTCAAATCCAGCTCAGGGCCTTGTGCTTGCTAGGCAGGTGCTTCTACAGCTGAGCTATCTCTCTGATCCTTAAAAAACTAGTTAAAAAAATTTTTTTTAAAAAAAATATTTATTACTTTTAATAAGAAATAACTGATAGTTTCAAAACACAGTAGTACATTTGCAATAATTTACACATTGCATATTGTTGTCCTCATAGTGGTTATGCAGAGCACAGGGTATAGACTTGATAAAATTTTCTAACTGATACTAGTAAAGAAAGAAAAAAAGAAAAAATTTCTTCTCTTTGAACTCAGAGGAATAAACTAGTTTTTAAAAGCAAAGTTGCAATGCAGTTTAGTTCAATATTTTGTGAAGCTACTAATATTGCAAATTTAAATATGTATATTCTTTGCTTTCATGCTAACTCAGGTTGTTTAGAAGCTTTTGTGTGAGCTTTTTTTTTTGTCTTTTTGAGACAGGGTCTCGTTATGCAGTTCAGGCTGACCTTGAGCTCACTTTTGTAGCCCAGGTTGGTCTCGAACTTGCACCGATCCACCTGCCTCAGCCTCCCAAGTGCTGGGATTACAGGCGTGAGCCGCCACACCCGGCTTGTGTGAGCTTTATTTTGATTGACTGTAATTACATGCAACCCTGACCTTTTGTCATTACATCTTCGTGAGGGCTACCAAGCCCTGCTGTTACAGTTTTGGTTCAGTGTCCAGAGCTGCTTTGGCCTAGCCTCAGCCTGCCTTTTCTTTGCACTTGGCTATGCGAACTGCCACATCATCAAAGAAAGCTTATTTTTTGCTTTCTTGACTTCTCTCACATTTCTGTCTCCGTTTTTCTGCCTCCAGCTACTGATAAAAGATTTCCAACCCATAAAATAACTGGAAGGCTTTTTCTTTTGGTCTGTATTTTTGAGACAGGGTCTCCCTGTGCAGTTCAGGCTGGTGTTGAGCTCACTTTGTAGCCCAGGCTAGTTTTGAACTTGTAACGATCCTCCTGCTTCAGCTTACCAAACTATGTTTTAGTAGATATCTGCCTGTCATGTTTTTCTTAGAAGATCTAACATCCTAGCTTAGAGAGCTAGTTCCTATCTGTGCAGATGCTGTTTATCCTCTTTTCACTGAATGCTAAAGTAGCATTCCCCCACTCTGCTACCATTACAGATTTGCCTTATTATTACATCTTTTTCTTCCTCCCAAGTGACCTCCATTTCTCTTCATTTGTCCAAGTTTGATTTTGAGTTCATCCTAGAAAGCTTCAGAGAGGGGACAAAGAAAAGGCAGCCTCGCCTAGGCTCTTGGGAAGGCCGACCGACCCTTCTCTGTTCTATGCTAGATGATGGCTGGGGCTTTCTCAGCCTTGTGGAGAAAGAAGAGAATAGTGGGGAACATAAATTCATACTTGGCTGTGGATATAACTCAACAGCACAAGTGCCTGTCTGGCAAGTACAGAACTCCATCTCTGGTACTGGGGGGAAAAAATCATATTTAGCTTTTTTTCTTTTTTTGGCTTTTTGAGACAGAGTCTTGCTATGCAGTTCAGGCTGGCCTTGAGCTCACTTTTGTAGCCCAGGCTGGTCTTGAACTCACAGCTATCCTTCTGCCTCAGCCTCCCAAGTGCTGGGATTACAGGCGTGCACCACCACGCCAGGCTATCATATTTAGCTTTATCTGCCTTTTTTAAAAAAAAAAAAAAACATTATGGCCAGCTCAGCTTGTCCTGGGTATGGGGCTGGTGCAGCATGTGGTGATGGGGATTAAACCATGGTCCTGCAGTTGCATAAGCTTGCCTAAGCAGGTGCTTTATACTGCTGAAGCATCTCTCTGGGCCAGCTTTATCTGTCTTTCACTACACTTTTATTGTCAACATTCTTGTTCATGAAGGCAGGTAAGTTTTGACTTTTTTCCTTGGGATATGTCTCTAGTACAAGCAGTGGATCGTTTGGATTTATTTTTCCATAGATAGCTTTTTACTCTTACATTGTAGAGAAATATGTACTTTATAAGATTTCTAGTGGTGAAACTATACTTTCAGTTTGGGAATTATCTTCTTTTTGTATTAGGTTTACATCTCACGAAATGAGATCCATCTTACTTGCTGAAGTAGATTGAACTTGAGTGAGCCGTTAACCTCTGCCAGGTTCCTCTCTTACATAAAGGCAAATAGTTTTATTACTGTTCTAGTTATGTTGAAAACTTTTCTACTACTACTAATGGGTGGTTTGGGCAAGGAGGCAGTTCTAGGTCTTAATGTCTCCCTGTCAGCGAGTAGAAGTGGGACCTTGGGTGTACTGTGTTTACATTCTTTTACAGATTCAGAAGACAATAAAGAAGACAGCACGTCGGGAGCAGCTTATGCGAGAAGAGGCTGAACAGAAACGTTTAAAAACTGTTCTTGAGCTCCAATATGTTTTGGACAAATTGGGAGATGATGAAGTACGAACTGACTTGAAACAAGGCCTGAATGGTGTTCCAATCTTGTCTGAAGAGGAGCTATCCCTATTGGATGAGTTTTACAAGCTAGTGGACCCTGAGCGGGACATGAGCTTAAGGTATGTGGTGTTTGGTGATAGAAACTTGTAAATATTACCTTGAGTGGGCAAGTGACATTTCATTAATAATCTACTCATTGGTTTTTATTATAAGGTTGAATGAGCAATATGAACATGCCTCTATTCACCTATGGGACTTGCTAGAGGGGAAGGAAAAATCTGTATGTGGGACAACCTGTGAGTATCATAGTTTTTTTTTTTTTTTTCTGGTGGAACTGAGGATCAAACTTAGAACCTTGCACTTGCCAGGCAGGCACTTGTGACCCTGAGCTATCTCCCTGGCTCCTTAAGATTGATTTTGTAAGTAAAAACTTTAAAAGGGCTAACCACACGATAGCTCAGTGGATTAAAGTGCCTGCAAGCAGGCACATGGGCCACGGGTTCAATCCTGGGCCTGCCATGCCGACCCTGCCCCTGAGGCATGCTGAGCTTCAATTGAGACTGGGTGTTGTGGCGTGGGCCTGTAATCCCAGCTCTTGGGAGGCTGTGAACACGTGGATCACTATGAGTCCAATCTAGTAGTTAGAACCTGAATGCCCTTGGAGACCCTTACCTAAAATACAGAAAAGAAAAAAAAAATCTGTAAAAATTTTCTAATTAATGTGAGCACTCAAAGGAAGAATGAATGAATGAATGAATGAATGAATAAAAAAATAAATAAATTTTGGTGGTACCAGGAATCAAGCTCAGGACCTTATGTTTTCTGCATCCTCAACCCTATAATTGCGGGACCGGGTTCGAACTTGCAACCTTGCACTTGCCAGGTAGGCACTTGTGCCACAGAGCTATCCCTAGCCCCTAATTTTTTTTTTTTTTTTTAAGGAGTAACTTAAATGTAAAATGCATTTGGAAGAGTTAAAAAAAAATTAAAGTTTGTTCAAAGTGTTGTTTAATCATTTGACCAATCTTACATACCGATATCTTTTTTTTCTTTTTTTTTTTTTTGTGCGGGACTAGGGTTTGAACTCAATGACCTTGTATGTGCCAGGCAGCCCCTTCTGCCACGGTGCTATCTCCTCAGCCCCAACATACCTATATCTATTCATCTAAACATTTGATGATGAAAATACGTAATACAACCATTGTTAAATTTTTGTTCTTGTTTAAAATTCTGTTCTGTATGTACTCTTGCTTGTTACTCTTTTTATCTTTGTTTCTGCTATTTTTACTCTTTAAAATAAGTTTTTGTTTTTATTTTTTATTTTTATTTTGCTGACAGGACTGGGGTTCAAACTCACGATCTTGCACTTGCCAGGCAGGTGCTTGTGCCGTGGAGCTCTCCCCCCAGGCCCCTAAAATAAAATTCTAAGTAATTAAAAAAATTTTTTTTCTAATCAGTGTATTTCTTGTGGGATTTGTAAAGCATTTTTGTTGTTGGTGAAATCTAATCTTTTATGTATAGATGTTTTATGTATAGATGTTTTTATGTATAGATGTTTTAGTAATAGTTGATTGGATATTAATTTTTTTTTTTTTTTTTTTTTTTTTTTTTTTTTTTTTTTTTTTTTTTTTTT
>PVJA010043277.1:0-16856 GCA_004027025.1 Myocastor coypus | reverse complement strand
AATGTATAATGTAGTCCACTAAAAATCACATTTCTCCGAGAACTTTTCTTTTCTTTTTTTTTGTCTTCTTGAGACAAGGTATCACTATGTAGTTCAGGCTGGCCTTGAGCTCACTTTTGTAGCCCAGGCTGGTCTCGAATTCGCACCAATCCTCCTGCCTCAGCCTCCTGAGTGCTGGGATTACAGGCGTGAGCCACCACGCCCAGTTCAAGAATTTGTTTTTGAAGTCTTGTTTTTCTTTGATTTCTCTCTCATATTGAGGATCGCTCCATTTTCCAAAATGTTAGAAGTAATAATATCCTTTGATTATTCATTTCTCATTCATATATACATTAACTAATATATCATGTTTTTATTTTACTCAAGATAATTCTCCTGTTTGTCACATTCTCTCAATTAATCATTCTATGTTCAGAACCCGCTCTCTCACAACTCCAGGCCTAAGAAATAGTACTTATCTTGGAATTTTCTTTCAATCTTCACATTTCCATTTTGTCTTCCAGCTACTACCAAGCTGTCCTATATGTAACAGGAATATCTTAACATACTTTCTCTTCTCTTGACTAGAATTAGCAGCTTCATAGTTTAGTAAATCTCCATACTAATTCTTAGACTTGCTTTTTCTGCTTTATTTTCTTAGAATACACTTAACAATACAGCAATCCCTAATTGTACACTACACATATAAAAAGTAATACAACACTGTTTTTCATTTCCTTTGTCTGCATTGTTATTTCCACTTGAGAGGGACCCTTGTCCTAATTCTTTATATAATTCCTAATTATACATTCCCTTCATTTGATAGTGCTAGACTATCCTACAGTATTGTTTTGAACTTACGTATGTCAAATAAGAAGTGTATGAGGGAAAGAACAATAATATTCTGCATTAATTGAATTTCAAACAAGTTGTGGGTTTTAATATAAGTAACTCACACGTGATATTTGGACTATAACTGTATTAAAAAGATCTTTGCTATACACCTGAAATTTACATTTTATTTGGGCATCTTATAAGATAATACCTTGGTCAATAATATCTTGTTTGCAAGCAATTTGGTCTACACAAACAAATGTTCAGCAAACTCTTGATTCCACTCACAAATTCAGCATCAGGTGACTAACACAATCACGGCCATTTTCCTCACACAAACACAAGCACCCATCCACCCCAACGTCATAAAACAAATTAAGCACATAAACCAAGACATCAGGATGTCTTTTTTCATAACCCTGAAAAGATGGCAAGAAATAATACCACAGAAGAGCATAAAGACAATAAGAAATAAGATAGAAACTTTGACCTATTATTAAATCCTATGAGAAAACACATACCACATATTTTTATCGGTTCTGGGAAATTGTATTTTCATTGTCTCTTGAAAAGATCTGGGCACAAACCATAATTATTAATTACTGAATTTATATGCAAGACAAAGTCAGATCCTGCAAAAATGTGTCAAATCGGCCTTTCTACTTTCTCCAGAAACCAAAACTTACATACCAACAAAACATAAAAGGGCAAGCAGGAGAATTCTTAATTCTTTCATGTTAATCAAGTTTGTACACTTTCCCTAAGGGTAAAATTTGTGCTTCAATCTGGCTTTTGGGTTCCATTTATTCATCAGATTATTTATTGCAGATTGGTCATAGAATCAGTGCTTACTATTTTAGCTTTATCAAAGTATTTTGAGGTAAATCAACTTTATCATTTGTGTCAATAGTTCATACACTGTACATGTGCAATGGTCCCCGACAGCTTCTTGTACAATCTTCCGTTGGTGCCCATTTGGATTCTACAGAAGTTTGATCTACTAAAAATAAATTCTTATGTACATTCCTAGTGTGGGCCCATGCTTTCAATTCTCTTCTGTTTACTTTACAGAAGCAAGTTGCCTTGTATTGTAGTGGTATAGAGATAAGATTGAAGATCAACTGGTGTCCCTAAAAGTGGTGAGTTATAGACAGAGCCCAGGGAGGGCTGCCTTCTGTTGCCTGAGATTCCCGGAAAGCTGGGGCTCAAGGTTGATGATAGTGGCTCTTCCCATGAACACCCTGCTCTTTTTTGTCTGCCATGTGACACCAGTGGTTGCCTCCTCCCCTGCTTAAAGTATCATTTGTTAGCATGTGCGTGAGCTACGTGTCTGTTAGTATTTGCGTGAGCTACGCGTCTGGAATATACTGTGTCTATTAAATTAGTGATGTATACTTCGTAGCCATTTTTTTTAAATGCTAAATGAAAAGAAGAGCCTTCTGAGGCTCTGGGCTCAGCGAAGAACACAAATCTCGGTGAGTCCTCTGAAACTACATTCATCCGGCCGTCTCGTCGTTTCTTTTGGCATCAGACCAAAAATTGTAAAACAGCCCTGTTTGTGATATTTTCTTCCAAAACTTTGTTTTGTAATAGAACTAATGCCCACTGAATATGCACTTTAGTTTTCATGGAAATGTGAAGTTCCTCTTTTCTGAAATTGCTGTGAAACTTTTGTAACAGCATTTTATTAAAAAATCCCAGCATATATTTTGTTTTCTCCCTATGAATTAATAGTGTCATGGCTCCTTTCATGGGAAGATCATAAATAAAAATCTAAAAAAAGTAGATCCTAACATGCAATTTAAAATACTATAATACAGCTTTTAATCACACACACACACACACACACACACACACACACACACACACACACACTTTATTTTCTCGACATGAATTTTCCAAAATTATTGTTTTTACCATTAATTTAGGAAGGGAATTTTATTAAAGCTTTATGTCTACTGGCTTTACCTCAAAGCACTGAAGTATAATGCCTTTCATGTATTTAAGCAATAACTTTACACTTTTTCACATGTGCCAAATTCTGACACAGTAATCATTTTCAAACACATAAAAATCTATAAATTATAACATTAAGATATCATGCAATGATAAGAAAGTAAAATGAACTGGTATTTCCTGGCCAATATCTAGAAATTAATAATATCAATCCACTTGGAAAATATTTTGTCAGTGTTCATCTCAGTGAAGTACTTATTCTAGCTTATGTGAGAAACAGATTTCTTCAGTGAAGCTTGCTATTGACAATGCTTATTTGAATATATTTAGTAAACAGATTGTAAATTGAACTGTCATAGGAAAAATTTGAGCTTGATACACATCATGTACACAAAAATGAAGAAAAATATACTGCTGATTGTGAATGAACAATATGGGCTTTCATGGTTCACAATACAGTTCAAAATCTAGACTTGCATCACAGTTACATTTATTTAGGTGAATGAATTTATAAATTTACCACATTAAACAAAAGTATACATTGTAAGGGAGGTTTGCAGGTTAGCTCTGTGATTTAAGTGCTTGTGCTAGAAATCCCAGTCAGGCACAGAGGACAGCAGTTTGATTCCCTAGACCCACCCCTAAGGCAACCTGAGCCAGAAATAAATAAATAAATAAATAAATAAATAAATATATATATATATATATATATATATATATATAATACTACATATAATGTATAATTATATAGGCATATTAATTTATATATTATATATATATATATACATTGCATAGATTTTTATGCCTCATCACAAATGTTCATTAACTTAACAACTGAAATAAAAACATATTTCAATTAGTTTTCCAAAATTTCTATCAATAATCAGAAGTAAGATAGACTTCACTTTCAACAACATGAAGGTTTTTGTCTGATGTATGTTGAGAACCACTTCTGTCATATAACCTTGGTGTTGCTTTTAGAAAAGCAATCATTCCACTAATTACCCCCTATGAATTGAGAATAAGATGAAAGGTCCTGCTACTTAATGCTGGTGTTAAATAACACAAGCAAAGCATTTACTGCTCTGACACTGGAAAAGAGTGAAATAAAGTTTACTTGATATGTCTGCTTTCTAATTTTAAACAAGAATATTAGGTTTTGTTGGTGTCATTCCTTCAAAGATCTAAATACTAATTACTAAAGTTTATTGAAATATTCTAATAGAGCAAACTTCCATTTAAAACTCAACAAAATCAGAATACAACCATATGAAGTAATGGTCACAAATGCAATTGACAAAACTTTAAATAACACCTAAAAGCATCAATCTTCTTCAAGTCTATCTCAGAATAATGAGAAGCTGCCCAGACCTATACTGTATTTCACCCTCACCAAATTTCCAATCTTGTCAGCGTTTTTCACGCCACTCAAAGCAATGGAGTTTTAGTTCTTCTTGGTCAAGAGGGAGCAGAGACAGTAGTTTCTATCACCAAGGGAGTATAAAAGTAAAACAAATCTGTACAGCCTAATATTTTGTTGACTTTCATGGAAAATATCTTCCTTGTGTACTTGAGATATTACACATGGAAGGATGCTATGTAATAAAATTTATTTATTAAAGAGTACCAAGTTCTGCATATGTGAGCTAAAAGTTAAGGTAATCAAATATAGCTTTCAAAGCTACAGTGTATTTCCACAGTTGATTGACACAGAGCTTCAAGAGAAGGAAGTGAGACAATACAACCGAAAATAATTTAGAATGTCCTTAACTAGTTTTTACAAAAGTAGTAATAGCTATACTTTGTTATGCATGCCAAAAATGTTGTTTTGAGTCTTTGGCTTCTTTTAAATAGTTTGTAAAACAAAATCAAACTCTTTTTGATATGCATGATACCAAATTTTATATTACTTTACTTTAATTAAAGATTATCTAATTCCTCTTTCAAAGGTCTTCAATATTTAATGTGGATATGCATCACATAATATTAAAAATTATTTTCTCCTTATGACAGGACTAGGAGTATCTTCTTCTTAGTTAGAAGTCATAAATATTACTTATGAGACTGAAACAGAAATCTGTGGGCAAAATTGTCCTTAGTAGTTACAGTGCATATATATCATCCACGTTTCATCATGGGGGAGATAGCTTCTTCCATTCACTTGTTTTGTTTTCTCTCCTCTTACATATATTATTAAAACCAACTCTTCCCACAAGGATTTTAGAAATTCACATATATCTAAATATCTATATAAAATGAAGTTCTTATTTGGAGTAAATTGAATAAAGATGTCAATTATTGACATTTTTATTTCTTAGAATAAAATCACATTTGGGGGTATATCCATCTGCCCAATTGTTTGAAAGTTATCAGCTTTCCCAGAATTCTCAGTCATAATAATTATATAAGGGCATTATTGAGGCTAAATTTATTTTTATACATTTCCATACATAAAGGATCAAAGGAACGTCAATAGAACAATTATAGATTCAAATTTGTGAAGATATGTGAAATAGATCTACATGAAAAATAATTAAAACAGGTGTTACGCCGGGCGTGGTGGCGCACGCCTGTAATCCCAGCACTCGGGAGGCTGAGGCAGGAGGATCGGTGCGAGTTCGAGACCAGCCTGGGCTACAAAAGTGAGCTCAAGGCCAGCCTCAACTGCATAGTGAGACCCTGTCTCAAAAAGACAAAAAAATAAAAAATAAAAAATAAAAAAAAATAAAACAGGTGTTAATCTTTTAAAATTTTTATCTGTATCTATGTTCATTCAGACATCTGTCTCTAAGAGGACTTGAAGTCAGTAGATCTAGGAGGTCTGTTGCTCACAGAGAGTGGCTTACCACTTAATTCTCCCAGAATGGAAGAGAAAGGACAAGAAAAGCCCCTCAAATCCTCATTTACAGGGCACTATTTCCACTCATGAATGCTTACCCTTCATTTTAACCATGCCAAGTAATACCATTGAATGAAAGTATTATGTGGATATTTCCCTTCCATGAACTTTCTATCTAAATGTGTTCTCTTTGAATGTATGAGTTGAAACAAGTTTCATCATAAAGTCTTTAAAATATTGGGTCATAGAAATAAATTTTGATTTTGATTCTTATTCTTGTCAAGTACACATTGTCTGTCAGTTTATGTGATATCATTCACACCTCCAGGACTCAGGTTGGCCAGAAAACCTCTATATGGACACCACGAGAAGGGTAAAGGAGAAACAGGGAATCACACAGTAGGTTTAGAGCTGATGCGTATTACGTGAAAATCACAAAGTTTATGCCATGCACACAAGTCATCCTTCCATGAGCCATGCATAAGGAGCAACTAGAATATTTGGAAATAATAATATATCCACTATACTACTTTTGCAACTATCTCACTTTATCCCACTAAATAAGTTCAGTCACACCTAACAATGTGACTCATCCACTTGCACAACTACTTCATCCTAGTCTTTTTCCACCATAGGCATTTATTACTCATACTATCCATAAGCTTTATTTATTTATATTTTTTTTGTCTTTTTGAGACAGGGTCTCAGTATGCAGTTAAGGCTGGCCTTGAGCTCAATTTTGTAGCCCAGGCTGGTCTCGAACTCACACCGATCCTCCCGCCTCAGCCTCCCGAGTGTATAAGCTTTAGATAGATTGTTCATACTTTGTATATTAGTACAGTATTTCCAGGGTCTCTCTAAGTAGATCAGACTCATAGCGATCTACCTGTGTTTTTCTTTCCAAAAGCTGGTATTACAGGCATGAGCTACCATGCCCAGTCTCAATCACCATCTCAGGGCACCCCCAGGGTGGGACTGGCACAGCATGTGCGGGATTGAACCCTGGCCACTGCTTTTGCCTAAACAGGTGCTTTAGTCTGCTGAGCTATTCAGCCAGCTTCTACTGTATTTTCCATACTTTGAGATGTATTGTTTTTTTTTATGTCAGGAAAGTATTTTCCAGTGACATTTCTAAAGCAGCCCAATTTAATTGCAAGGTATTTTATTACATAAATACCACAAGCTAAGATGTTAGGCAAATACAATTTTAACTAGATTGATTTTTAGCATGCAATAGTAACATAAACAATCTTACTTTGTTTTCTCCTTCTATCTTCCAGGAAACATACATTTTGCACCTAGCTTTCTTCACAATATCAGCTGAATATCCAGGTTGCCCATAGGATGGTGATTAGTTTGTAATGAGCAACTAGGAGTGCCCACTTCACTTAATATTTAGTGATCAGATTTTCACTCTCTGGTAGATCTCAGCATTAACATAAATACTGCTTCCGAAAAGGCTAACAGTTATTTATAAAGCAGGATATGAATTTTCTCAAAATTCTAGGTATTTACATTTTGTTTTGAGTCTTTCCAGAACTTATTGCAGTATTTTTGTTTATGTCAAATCCTTTGAGCGTTGTTCACTCGCCTGTACTATAAAGCATAGGGGCAGAGTAGATGCCAATTGTTCTCTGTAATACCAGTAAGTGTCCCTAACTAGGTTGATCAAAGATGGAACGTCTCTAAACCTCACAGAGCTCCACTGAGTTTTGTGCCTTTATAATAAGGAAGCACAACTTAATACATAATGAATAACAACTTTGCTTTTACTTCACATGAGATACCAAACATGGTTGGCCACTGGACCCCAAGAAAATTTCCCTTAGTATCATGGATGCCTTAATTTCCTCTCTCAAACTCCATCTTCCTTATCTTAGTCTAGCAACATTGTAACATTAAAAAAACACAAGGGCCAGTAAGATAGCTCAGTGGACTAAAATGGCTCCTTAGGCATGCTTCCGCAAGTGCAGGTAACGTGGTTCCATCCTCAGCACCACATGCCTCACCAGTGCCACCCACAGGACAGATCGAGCTGGCTAGAGTCCAGGTGTCATGGCGCATGCCTGTAACTCCTGTGCTGGGGAGGTTGACAATTGGAGGATCTCTATCAGTCAGAGTGACATAGTAAGATCCTGTAACAACCAAATACATTTTAAAAAATATGCTGAACATCAGTGATTCATTGGATGAGTCCAGGGACAGCACAGAGCTATGATAAAACTTGAAACTGTTCTGTGGTCTGTCAAATAACAGTAAACTGCTTTGGTAATTATTCCAGAAGAGTTAAAAAAAATTAGACCATTTTCTAGACATTCTTCTCTATTTTGATTCAATGTATGCCCAGTTCTTTAAAGAGCAACAACACCTAAAGTCATATTGTCATTCTTATTAACCACGAACAGTTTCCTTAGAATTAATTTAGTTCAAGTCCCTAAAGTTTTGGAAAAGCCTAAAATTTCTGGTAAATACTTGAGAATTTAAAAAATGTATATCATTATTGTTTTTCATTGATTTTATTGATCTTTTTTAATGGGGAAACAGTGGTAAGCTCGGCAGGAGAATTCTGCTATTTAGTTTTGACATAGTCTATTTATGTGGTCCAGACAGGTCTTGAACACTTAATTCTTTTCCCTTGAACTCTTGAGTGATGGAATCAAAGGTGTACACTACCACACATAAACTCATAGAGACTTTTAACTGACATCTTAAATTCATGCTTTGTCATTTTGCAGAGGAATTTTCAAGAATTATTCACTATTACTTCATAATTGAGATATAAGGAAGAAAAGATAAAAGAAGATCCTACTGTCTGGCCGATCTATAAAAGTGTTTGCATTTACTTCTTACTCCTGACTATCTCGGGTTTTTGTATAGTCCTTCTCTAGTTAGTAATCGTTCATCATCAACACATCTGAATCGTTCTTTTATGAATAGCCAGCAAGATAGCTCTATGATGTAAAGCATCTGCTTAGGAAAGCTTAGGCAACCGCAGGGACAGTGGTTCGATCCCCGGCACCACATACTGCCAGCCCCACCCCTAGGGGCCAAGCTGAGCTGAGCTGGCCATAATGTATGTATGTATGTATATATAAAGGGTATGCAATTAACTCATATTTTACAGTGTACATAAACCCATAAAGTACACATATAAATCATAGATGTGTATTACAATATATTTTTGAAACTAGAGCTAGTATGTTTAGGCAAGTGTACTCAATATTTAGTCAATTTTAAAAAATTCATTCAATTTTTTAAAAATATTATAGCTGGCTCAGCCTGTCCTACAGATGGGACTGGTGCAACATGTGGTGCTGGGGAGGAAACTGTGGTCCCTGCAGTTGCCTAAGCTTGCCTAAGCAGGCATTTTAGATCACTGAGCCATCTTGCTGGCCCTCATTTAATTTGAATAGCTATTTTTTTTAAAGTTTAGTCTTGCATGAAGTTAGTTAACCAAAGTCTCAAATCTGCATGTATGCTTTCAAGTGGGAAAGTAGCTACTTTCAGTTATTCACATTTGTTCAAATATATGGTCAATCATTAATAATCACTGTGATCTTCTTTCTTTTTCATTAAACTTTACTTATTATTTATTTATTTATTTATTTATTTATTTATGTTATAGTCAGCTTAGCCTGCCCTGGGGGTGGAGCTGAAGCAGTATGTGGTGCCAGGATCGAACCCTGGTCTCTGCAGTAGCGTAAACTTGCCTAAGCAGGCACTTTAGACTGCTGAGCTATTTTGCCGGCCCTCATTGTGATCCTTTTTCTTAGACATTTTTCACTGAAACTCTGGTTCCAAGTATTCATGTATTTCATTTCCATGCTATAATATAGACATGTTAAAATAGCAAAGGCCTTAAGATTACTTCTAGAAAAAATATTTTGCTACATATTATGTACTATCCACAGGTAGAAGTTACTGTATATAAACCCCTGAATTTATCTAGAGTATACCTGACAATACAAAGCAAGGAAAGAGTAGTTTAAATAAATCAGAATTCTAAATAAGTATGTTACCAAAATTTCTCATATGTAGGGGTAAGGCTTCAAAAAAACTTACCATCACACAGTGTGAAATGCCTTCCCATGTGAAGTCCATCAAATTAGACTTTTCAGTTACCACTACAAAAGCTGTTACTGTTTACCAAACCTGTAGGACTCATAGAATACAAGAAGTGTTAAATTTTTCAATAATTATATGCTCACATTCACCATAAAGAATGCATAAGTGCCATTCTTTTTGAATATGATCCAAGCCTTATCATAAACAGTTATTTTAGGTATGACTCTGTGATATAGGTCCGTATTACGCTGCTAAGTTTTATTCTCAACTACATCAAAGTCAAGGTCATTATTGTGATTCCACAAACTTACGTTTCATAGTACGGAGTCAACAAATTGGATTTTATCCCATTTTAAAATGCTTTTGCAGGCCGGGCGTGGTGGCGCACGCCTGTAATCCCAGCACTCGGGAGGCTGAGGCAGGAGGATCGGTGCGAGTTTGAGACCAGCCTGGGCTATAAAAGTGAGCTCAAGGCCACCTGAACTGCACATCGAGACCCTGTCTCAAAAAGACAAAAAAAAAAATGCTTTTGCACAGAAAAATCAGTAACTAACGAAATAACACACAGAATAAAGAAGTCAAACAGACAAAGACTTATATCTAGAAAACATAGAGAATTAAAAAATTATTAGGTCCTCCAAATTCAAAGATAAATCCATAAGTGGGCATCTGAGATATACTCACACATTTCAGATGAAGAAATACAAATGATAAATAATTATGTGAAAAAATTAACATCTTAGTCATAAATAACACTGAAATGCCTTCTCACCCTAGTAAGAATGGCTGTCATCAAACAACTGATAACAA
This sequence comes from Myocastor coypus, assembly GCA_004027025.1. Taxonomy (NCBI): domain Eukaryota; kingdom Metazoa; phylum Chordata; class Mammalia; order Rodentia; family Myocastoridae; genus Myocastor; species Myocastor coypus. Next base: position 6,373 of record PVJA010043277.1, on the reverse strand, counting down.
AGGCTAGAGGAGCTGTGGGTAAAGGAAACCTCCACCACTGTATCAGGAATGTAGGTAGACTGGTCCAAGCTCTGCAAAATTCAGTATGGAAATTCCTTTAAAAACTAGAATTAGAGGTCCCAGTTGAATCAGCTATTCCCTTTGTAGATATCTTCCCAGAAGAATTAAAAATATCATACCACAGTGACATATGTGTACCCATTTTTGTAGCAGCACAATTAATAATAGCTAAGCCTCTTAAACAACCCACATGCCCATCAAGCAAGAGATGCATTTTTTAATTAATGGAGTGCTATATAGATATTTAGAAGGACAAACTGGAGATTTTCTTATTTAAAAGGATGCAGCTGAAGACCATATGCATAATTGCAATAAATCAAACCCATCAGTGGTTTGATGTCTCCCAGCTTTGGCTTCAGTATCTCTGAATTCTCTATATATTATAAATAAATACAGCCTCATCTCAAATAAAGCAGTTATTCTCAAGTCACTGTAAATGTGTCCAATTTTATCACATTTAAAACCTATCACCTGTATCATGATTCACCTATCAAAAGTTTAACATATGTATATGATTTCTAGCTCCATGCAGTTCCATCAATGAAAAAAAATATACAACTTCTTAATTGTCTTCTTCTTAGGAATACATGGAGTTCTTCTTGCTAGCCATTTTATATTCTTAACACTGCTTACCTATGTCTCTAGTACAATCAAACTCTTTAAAAACTTTATCTTCCTAACTACTTTGCAAATCTCAATTCAGAATGCATGTGTTCTGCCAGACATAATACATTGTTTCTCTTTTAATATTAACATTTATGAATAGATCATGTTTAACATCTAGTTCTGTTCTTTACTCCATTCTGTCCCTTGTCTCACTGTGCTGACTCTAACTATAAACCTCAACAGATGTTTTGACTCTACATTCTTTGACTAGCTTTTAGTTCTCATAAAATACTTTGTCCATTCCTAAAACTCAATTGCCAAATTTTGCCTTTGTTTGCCTCTCCTGAGTTCTGCCAGCTAATGCTATACTATCTGAATATTGACTGAAAATTCTTGATATTTATTCCAACCAATCTACAATATTGAAATTGTGGGAGCCGGGCGTGGTGGCTCACGCCTGTAATCCCAGCACTTGGGAGGCTGAAGCAGGAGGATCGGTGCGAGTTCGAGACCAGCCTGGGCTACAAAAGTGAGCTCAAGGCTAGCCTGAGCTGCATAGCGAGACCCTGTCTCAGAAAGACAAAAAAAAAAAGAAATTGTGGGGTTTTTTTGGACATTCATGCACACACACACACACACACACACACACACACACACACGTGCTCACACACTCCCCACATACATTTTAATCTCTGCATGTGGTTCAGAAAGATAACTCATAATAATATTTCCTTTTCTATGCTATATACCAGAAGATATATGTTTTCAATGCACACAAGAAAGGAGAAGCGGGTCAGAGTAACACAAAATTTTTATTGGACATGTGAGCCTAGTACATTGAATTTTTAAATTGATTCCTTTGTCCTTCCAAACATTAGAAGCAACAAACCTTAAAATGTCTTTGAAACTTCCTTGTAGTCATTTTTATCTTTTAAAAAAATCATACAAAATATATCCATCACGATATTTATGCAACACAGTATGTTTTAGTTTTGTAACTTTTCTAGGCTCTAAGCCAATATTATAAAATTTAAAATGAGCAATAATTTCATGGAGATATATTTTCACTGAATGGAAAGAAAGGTTAGCAGGCATACAAATGGTCCAAAATAATTTTTAAAATAAAGTATAATGCAATATAACACAAATGAGATATGAATTGGAAGGCTGTGGTGAAGAGATTATCTAGAAACTAATTTTACAAACTCAGAGCAGTAAATCAGAGTCCAAAATGAAGATATCAGTTACGCAGATATCTTATAAATAATTTCTATAGATTACACAGTTAATCTATAGAAATTTTTATGCAAATCTAGTTATATAAGTTTAATGGTTCTGTGGCAGAAAGAATGAAAGTAGAGAAAAATAAGAGCAAATGTCTGAGGTGTAGCAATTTCTTTCATTCTTTCTTTCGTTCATTCGTTCTTTCTTTCTTTCTTTTTGTGTTTTGTATTTTTAAGGAAGGGTCCACAGATCAGACTCATAATGATTCACCTGATTACAACCACCCAAGAGCTGGCATTACAGGCGCGCACCACCATGCTGAGTCTCAAATGCAATCTCAGAACACTCTGGGGGGCGGGGCTGGCACAGCAAGACTGGGGATCCATTCCCTGGCTCCTGCACCTGCCAGGAGATGCTTTAGTTCACTGAGCTATTTGGCTGGCCCTTGATGTACCCATTTTGAATGTATTTATAAATTTTTAAATAATAGGAAGAACATTTTTCTTCTGAATAGCATGAGATATCACTTGGTCACATTGGTTTGGAAGCTATTATGAGAGGTAAAAAGAAACCATTTTGTATCATAGAATCAAACATATTATTTATTAAGCATTGAAATTATATATATATATATATATTTCTTTTTAATTTCACTGTTTATTTATTTGTTGAAATAAAGAAACATTGATTGATTCCTTACTACCTATTGATTTAATCAGTGGTACTTTGCTGATTTCTATCTGTACTTCATATATTTTTCTTTCTCATTTCTTTTAATTAGATAAATTACATTGAACACAAAATCTGTTCCCACATTTCTTACTATAAAATAATGGATATATTATCATTAAGTATGTGTCAATGTATTATTAATGAATAAAATAGACTAGCTTGGGTAAAGTATAGTTATGCATAGCTGGTAATCAAGATATTCACTAATTTAAAAATTCTGAGTTCAAGACAATCCTGTGTACTGAATGCCAAACAGCTGTTTATAAATTAACATGTTCATCAAACATCTGAATATGTTTAAAAACATTAGAAAGGAAAAAGTAATCAGTTTATTTATCACAGTTGAGTCTAATTAAATCTTACTTTTCAAAATTCCAATGATATTCTATAGGCAATCCAGTTTTTGATTCAATGGAAAATAGCCCTTAAACCCTGTTGAATTTTTCTGATATACTACTGGAAGTAAAAGTTCTGCATTATAGTAGTATTATAGAAAATTAAATATGATTCTATTTCTGATTCAGAATATGTCATATGACAAAATTATGAGAAAGATAATGTGGAAAAGTTGTGCCAAAACATATTAAATAGGATCGTAAAAGATGTACAGTTCATTATCGTTTTGCAAAAGCCTTTGAAAAGCTGAAAAGATTGTTGATATAAAATGCTAATCTGCTTCTGTTACTGACTAAGATACATGATAATTATATTTATGTTATCAAGGTTGAGCTGGAAATAGATATAATAAAATATAAGAACAGATGAACCAATTTCAGTGTTACCTGACATATATATGCTTCAACTTAAAGACATTAAGTGAAAGACTAATGTTGTTATTCAACTGTAAAAAGAAAATTATGAAATTTTAATGTTGTGCCAATAGGAGCAAAGAGAAGTGGAAGGATGAATGAAGTTGATCACTCTGTAGGTAGATTCAGTAATTTTGCCTGCTCGAAATAAATATTTATGACAGGAAGTTAGCAGTACGTGTAAGTTGCTAACTTCTGAATGTAAGAATTAACCCCTCTCCAAAATACTTCAACAAAATAAAGATTTTGAAGCTGATGCACAGTTCAACAAATACCTTCACTTTCTAGATGAATGTTTGCTAACAAGATGAAGGATATAATTAATTCTATTATTTTCTCTTTGTTGAGACAGGGTCTTGCTATGCAGTTCAAGCTGGCTGTGAGATTACTTTTGTAGCCCTGGCTGGTCTTGAACTCACACTGATCCTTCTGCCTCAGCCTCCCAATTGCTGGGATTACAGATGTACACCACCATATCTGGCACACTAATTCTATTTCTAACAGTAATATTTATAACTGACTTAAGTAGGCATAAAATATAGTAAAAAAATATGCTTTTTACAAGACTAAGCAGTACCATAAAACAATTTGAGAATAATAAATAAATTTATTTGCACATTAGAAATGCAAAATTTATTTATTGCATGTTACAAGTACACAAAGTCTGGTCCTTCGAGATATGCCTCAATACTCATTTGTTTTATTTTTAGAGGATTTACTCAAAATGTGTACTTGAATTTCTAACTACTTTTATCATTGAACAAACATCAAGAATGAGAATATTGGTAAGGACAGGGATTTCATTATCAGACCCGACCACTGGCAAGGGCTGCATGTGCATTTCTTATTTGAAAGCTTGAAGAGATACAGAAGAGTGCAGTAAAAGTATAGCACCATAGCATCTTAATATGTTAAAATCTTGACTATAATTGCAAACTTTATAAATAATTTTCTTAACAATTTCACCAATGTACCATGCAATAAAATTTTCATTTTGAAATTATACAGGCTGAGTTAGTTGTCAGTAGGAGTAGCCCTAGAATGCATTGTTCACCCCAGGATGAAGTACAAAAAGAATACCGTTATCATTACAAAATGTTACAGGGTAACACTGTCTTAGGAAATAGCAAATGTAGAAAAACAACTTTATGGCTTAATATTTTTCTTCTTCTCATTCTTTATTCAATATCTGAGCTCCAATGGAGATTTAAAATTAACTCAAAATTGGCTTTAAAAACACAAAAATCCATAACTCTTTTGAATGCAACCTCTCACAGAAATGCAATTTCTTTTCTTTAACTGTTTTTCTGTCAGTTAAAAAAGGTAAAATTAAATTACTATTGATTAAACATCTAGCAATCAGAATCTCATTTCAACTTGTTTCTTAAAAACACTGAAGCCCAGACCAATGAACAAAAGAGACTATAAAGTAAAACAGAGAAAGTGGAAAAGTTGGACTTTTGGGGGTTATAATTTTGAATTATGTATATTGTTGTTCTATTATTCTACAGAACTTTCAAATTATTTTTCAGGACAAAGTTTTATGAAATGAAGAGCTCTTACATTACTATGAGTATGTATGCAGAATTAATTTTCAAATTTTTATTGTCAAAATGAGTACAATATAAGGCATTTATCACTGTTATGCCTAATTGCTTCAAATTCAATATAGTGTAATATTTGAAATTAAATAATGTGAGGCTAAAGAAATAGCTCAGTGGTCTAAGTACTTTCTTGGCAAGCCTGAGGAACTGGGTTTGATCCCTGGTACCGCGTGCCCAGACACTATGCCAGGAATTGAAATCAGGCATGGTGGAGCATGCCTATAATCCTAGAGTTCCAGTGGCTGAGATAGGCACATCACTATGAGTCTGAACTGCAAAATGAGACCCTGTACTAAATTTTAAAATATATCTATGTATGTATGTATATGTGTATGTATGCATGTATGTATGTATGTATCTATCTATCTGTCTATCAATCTATCTATGAAATGTGAGAACTTTTGGGAATGAAGATTCGCAGTCCTACATAAAAGGAAAGATTAAAATAAATGCTAAGTTTATTTATCTAAGCAAATAAAGATTAATTAGGTAGCACTCTAAATCAGGGGCAGTACATGCAGCTCCATCCAGCAGGGTAAGCAGTGAGATGGTAAAGAAGCCACATGTTTTTAGTGCATATTTGAGTTCGTAGTGATTAGGCTCATTGTGGGGCATTAGTACATGAGGCAGGGAAATAACAAGAAAGGTGGGCGCAATAAACCATGAGCCTTCTGCACTGCTGTGGTTGGCCGAGGTCCTGCTATCTGAGGCTTGGCTCTCATTTTCCTGACCTGACCAGGGGCTCCCAACCCTAATCTAAGCAGTCAGTTTCTATGTAAGAAGGTGTTGAGGAAGGCAGGACCATGTGGGAGAGTGAGAAGATGTCTCATGGTGAGCCTGGCCCATGAGGGGCTGGAGTATGGAAATGTTTTGGCAAAAGTTGTTGGATAAATGGGGAATCAGGGAGATGAAGGAGGAGATCTCAGGAAACCAGGGCAACTGGGACTCAACAAACACAGTCCTCCCTGGAGGGAATTTTTTAAAAAAACCTCTAACATGATATTCACACCTCCTTCATATTCTGAGTTCCTAAGTGCACTTCTGAGTCAAACTTTCCTGCTGTTTTTTTTTTTTTTTTTTTTTTTTTTTTTTTTTTTTTTTTTTTTTTTTTTTTTTTTTTTTTTTTTTTTTTTTGTCTTTTTGAGACAAGGTCTTACTATGTAGTTCAGGCTGGCCTTGAGCTCATTTTTGTAGCCCAGGCTGGTCTCGAACTCACATTGATCCTCTTGCCTCAGCCTCCCAACCGCTAGGATTACAGGTGTGCACCACCATGCCCGGCCCTCTTTCCTGCTTCTTACAGCCTATATGAATTTCACCTTGACAGATATGTAGCCTTTT
>PVJA010043276.1:0-16861 GCA_004027025.1 Myocastor coypus | reverse complement strand
AAAAAAAAAAAAAAAGTAATGTGGATTTAGAAAGGTTAATGTTTAGTTGTTTGATCAATCTTATATACCTATATGTATTAATCTAAACTGATCTGAGGATGAAAATATGTAATATAACCATTGTTAAATTTAAACAATAAAAGAATTGGAAAATAAATAAATAAATAAATAAAATAAAGCACTACAGATTCTGTTAGGTCTGTCTTGTGCAGAAAGTCCCTAAGGCCATCCTGACTCATAGCAGCGCTGCACAACCTGGTGGCGGGGTGGGGTAGGGATTCCCAGAGGCAGCAGTTCTGGAAGGAGCTCTCTGCTTCTTCTGCGCTCCCCCACCCCATCTTTAAAATGAAAAGGAGGCTTGTGGGAGATGGCTGGATATGAAAGGAAAGAATTCAATAAGAGAGAAAAGAGAAATGAGCTATGGTCAGAAAAAACAACAGAAAAATTTCCACGCAGCGCGTGGCCAAGACAGCAAAGAACGCCCCCACATGCCCCAGAGACCGCAGAACCCATTTATTCAAGGGGTCCCTAAGTAGGGTAGGACTTAGAGCAAAGCTCATAGAAAAGCAAGATAAAGCCGCGGAAACAAAACGAGGGAAAGGAGATGTGAGGTAAATAATTTGAAAATAATCACATTGGAGACAGAGACAAATAAAAAGCAGATTTAGAAAGGATAAAGTGACTTCGGAGGCTGCAAATAAAATTCCCAAGGGGCGCGGAGATGGAAACTACTCGATTCACGCCCTCGAGTTGAACACATAAATATACTGCAGATAGCGAGAGCTGTGTTTCTCGCTGTTGGAGGAAGAATTTTAAAATATGGAGAGGGAAGAGACAGAAAATGCCCCACGGCGCTGGGTCGGAGTCAGAGTTGTCAACACCCAGAGAGGCCCACAAAGCCACAGAGAGGACATGAAGAGTTCTGAGGAAAGTGACAGGAGCGCAGAGGTGGCACCAGGGCCGCAGGAACTTGCCACAGGTGTGGCACTCGGAGGTCTTTCTTACCTGGGGTGACAATGGCAGTGACCGCATGGGCCTCTACCTAGATGCAGCAGGGAGAGGCTGGGTGAGAACTGTGTCTCCTGGCTTCACCCCTGCCCTGCGCCTCCCCAGCCACGGGCTCAGGCACCCCAAGGATCTTGGGGCAGGCTTCACCAGAGCAAGCTTGGCTGGCGCGGCTTTGTTCCCCACTGCCCTGGAAATGTCCCTAAAGGAATAAAGACACTCTAAATCTGCAGGGGTCAGTGTGGAGCAGAAGCAATTTTGTTCAACACAGACCCGAATAAGAAGATAAAGATTGAGATATGAAAAGGGGACGTAGCCCAGCTGAGGAGGAGCAGGAAGCCCAGGTGCCCCGGGAGCACAAAATGGGACATCAGAGAGCGGGGCAGTGTGCCTCCAAGAACCTGGAAAAAACAGGAGCTGGAAGGGCAGGCTCCCAGGCTGGGCAGGGTGCCGGGTTGCGCAGGGTGGGACCATGCAGAAAGCCTGAGTGTCCGGAGGTTTGGTGCTTTCTGAACTACGCAGAAAAACAGTGGTCCATTCTCCAGGGGAACAGAACCAGAGAGGCCCTGGGAAGTTCAGACACCATAGATGGGGATGCGAGGCCCCCTAAAAATGGCAGGAGGAGGCTAAATCCCTGCAGCACCCCATTAGTGGATGGCAGATTCCTCAGGAGAGGGCAGCAGGAGGAGGGAGGATTATCCTGAGGGACAGCCTGAGAACACCCCACCATTTCAGTCTTTCTGATGAAACAAGCCCTTGCGGGAGGCAGAGCGAAGACCCCCCCAAAGGTCCGGATCTTCATCCCTGCTCTGCTCAGCCGGGGCAGTTGTTCTCCCTCTGACCCAGCAGGAGAGAACGCTTCCCTGTGATTCACGAAGGAGGTGATTTGGTGGCCTACTGTGGAGAACCAATGAAAATTAATTTAAAATTCCTCCCCTCCGGGTGCAGGTCACTTTGGCTCTTGCTCCCACTCCCTTTTCCCCTGTTGCTGGCGTTTCGTGCACTATTTACAATCCTCCAATGGGCTGCGTATGGTGCACTCGTGGGAGGGCTCCTATCGCCTGACTTACAGCTGGCAAATCTACCTCAGAGCCTCACCACCTTCCTTGCTCTCCTTCTCTATCACGATCACCATATTACAAGATGCCAGCTCTGGGCCGGAGAGATAGCTCAGTGGACTAAGCACCTGCTTCGGCGAGCTCAGAGACTGGGATTTGATTTCCCCATACTACATACCACTCTGGCCACAACCCCAGGCACATTGAGCCGGCCATCGAGACCTGCACGGTGGCACATGCTTGTAATCCCCGCTCTGAGGAGGTTGAAAACAAGATCACCATGAGTCTTATCTGCGTAGTGACACCCTGTACCAACTACATAAAAAAAGAAGATGCCACCTCTTAATATTTTCATTTCTTATCCACTGCTGCAGCTGGATAATCCACAAGCTTAGACATAAAGCAACCAGCATGCATTATCCCCTTTTTGAGAAGATAGAACTCCAGAAACAGCTCGGCAAGGGCTGTGGCATGAGGGTCACTGCACTGGTTCACTTTCCCACCCACAACTTCCATGGAGGAGAGGTTAGGTCCAGCTCTGTCTGCAGCTGCTGGGTCTCACACGCCAGCATCTTGGCAAAAGGACATGGTGGAGCTGCTTAGCTTACGATGGCGGGGACATGAGTAAGGAGGACAGCACCTGAAAGAAGAGGTAAGACACAGAGTGTAAGGTTCCTTCCTCTGGAGCAAAAGAGAAGCAAGAGAAAAGTGAGGAAATCCTTTATTGCTGATCTTGGGAGGGCTGCGGAAGGGCCTCCAAGCCTGTGGGGAGGGAGGCAGGCTGGAGGAGAATTTCTCGAGCTGGGTTTGAGGTGGAGTTTGCATGGGCGGTAGGGTCATAACAGGCGCTAATTAGGCAAGGCTTGGTGCGAGTGAGGCAGGGTAGGAAGTTTGCGGTTAACCAGGGCAGAAGACGGATGTCAATCTAGGCGCGGCTCTCCTTGGTCCTAGGATTCCAGCGTGGTGCTGACTCCCCATCATGATGACCCCGCGGACCTGCAGGGGTGCAGAGCTGTCACACAGAACTCAAAGCCACACCCCCACAGCCCTATGCACACATACCTAGAAGTTTTTCCACCAATTCCTTGAGCGAATCTCAAAGCCAGACTGGCCGACACCACCACAGATGCCTTTGGTGCCACTGGGCTGCAGCTGTGGGAAGCCGGGCTGGGCTAGGGCTTCCTCCTGCGGTGGTGCTTCTGCATGCCTGGCGACAGGGCTCTGGCTGAGGCTGGGGTTTCTTTCCCATGTGGGCTCTCCACGTGGATTTCTTTCTTTCTTTTTTTTCTTTTTTTTCTTTTTTTTTCTTTGTCTTTTTGAGACAGGGTCTCTCTATGCAGGTGAGGCTGGCCTTGAGCTCACTTTTGTAGCCCAGGCTGGTCTCAAACTTGAATCGATCCTCCTGCCTCAGCCTCCCGAGTGCTGGGATTACAGGCGTGCGCCACCACGCCCGGCACCACGAGGATTTCTAAGTGTGCTCACAACTGTGTGATTCAGGCCCCCAACCAATGAACCAAGAGAACAAGACAAAAGCTTTTGATATTTTATGACGTCATCTTGGAAACCCCGTAGCAGCAGCCTATGCATCATAGAGTTCTCCCTATCCAGTGGGACTACACAAGGGGAATTACTGGGAAGCATTCTGGAATATAGCTACTTTTTTCATAATTGAATAAAAATAGAAATTATAAAACCCAGGCTCCAATGGATGATTCAATTCCTTCAAATCCATGGTGTGTGGACCTGTCCCAAGAACTTTAATATCAGTGACATACGCTAAAGCCACCGACTGTACTCTCCAACCTAGAATGTCATGACACCATGGCCCCAACCCAACCCCTCTTCTTTCCTGGAGTCCAGAGATTACAATCCATTGTTTTAAAGCACAAGTGCTGAGAGGAGGGCGTGAGGGATGACGTTAATGAGAAATCGGACTCATAGCTCGAGAGCTCGTACTCACGGTGATGGTATCTGCCTTCCAAATTTCTGAGAGGTCAAAAAAATTCATAAGGATTCATGTGTGATTCCCATAAATCAGACATTAGCACCACAGACAAATTGAAGGCCTCCCCCACATTTAATCAGATGAATCACTTCCACTCCACCGCTGAGTTCACTCATTTGTTGGACAAGTGTAAAATAGGTCAGTGGTTCTTGAACTTGATTGATTACCTCAGTTTTCTCTGTTAAAATCATCACCAAGTCCTCTCTGTGAGCAGCACAGCTCAGTGGGCACATGGACAGGGTCCAGATTCTAGGCCTCATCTCCATGGCTCTGGACAACATGGTGGGTTGGGCCTCACACGGTGAGCTCCGATGGCCCTACCTGGAGGTGGTGGACTAGTGCACCCTGGAGGCGGAAGAAAAATGGGGACTCCTTTCTTCCTTTACATGGACTTTTGCATTACTTGGGATGGACCTCAGACATTCTTGAAGCTATAAATTTCTGAAATGTGATACACCCTGATAGAAAAAATGAAATCCTTGTACGCAGCCCAAGAGTTGGTACTGTACGGTTAGTGCAACACTGCCTCAGCTGTCACCAGGTAGTTCTCCAGAAGTTATCGTCACTTACTGCAGGGACAGCTCTTGGCCTGCATGAGTCCCAGGCCTCCACCCAAGATAGGCCTTTCAGTAGGGGAGGACACATTGGACTGAAGGCCGGTGTCAGCACTGGGAAAGACAACGTTCCCTTAAAAAATAAATACACCCAGGCTGGAGAGATAGCTCAGTGGGCTAAGCGCCTTCCTGGCAAGCGCAAGGACCCGGGTTTGATTCCTAGTACCACATGCTAGTGCAGGCTCTGGAATCCTGGTCATGCCATGTTGGCCACCCAAATTGGGCATGGTAGCACATGCCTGTAATCCCAGCACTGGGGAGGCAAAGACAGGAGGATGACTACAAGTCTGAGCCACATAGCGAGACCCTATGCCAAATAAATAAATAATTGAAAGATTAATTAATAAATAAATACACCCAAGTCCCATGTTTAACATTGCATTAGTTCCTGGTTGTGCCAGGGAGTTCTACCACCTGGTTTTCTCATTTCTGAATGGGAGTCAAGAGCTATGCTCATAAACAAGGGTTTCTAAAACCTCTTAATCAGCCGGGCGTGGTCGTGCACACCTGTAATCCCAGCACTCGGGAGGCTGAGGTAGGAGGATCAGTGCGAGTTCGAGACCAGCCTGGGCTACAAAAGTGAGCTCAAGGCCAGCCTGAACTGCATAGTGAGACCCTGTCTCCAAAAGACAAAAATAAAAATAAAAAAATAAAACGTCTTAATCAATGAAACCCAGTCAGCAGTGCTTGCTAAATGGAATCTACAGAACCTCCGGGTCTTTCCTGATTCTGCTCTGGAATACCTTGGTAGTATTCCAGCAGGTTTGGAAGGTTCTGTGGAACTCTTAGAAGCCCGTAGGTAGAGGGAGTTTAGAGAGAAGCTATCCCAACGCATCCCTGGATAGATGGAGCAGGGCCGCCCACCCACCTGGCCACGTCTCACAGCCGCCTTGTCTCCCCCGGAGCAACATGCCATCTTCAAGCGGTGTGAGTCACTGGTCTTTCGGAGCTGTGTGAGCTTGACAGATTTGGTTGGCCTCACTGAAGACAGATTAAAGCAATAAGACAACGCAAGCCAGGAAGGAAGAACTAATTAGCAAATTTATTTTCTGCTCTGTCAAAATAAAACCAGGAAAAAGGAAGCCAATAAAGGCTCTCAAAGTTTTTATTTAAATCTCTGAACCAGATATGTCTTGCCACCCGAGAACTGGCTCTGGAGGAAACTGGAGAAAAACAAACAAGCTATCTAAATTATAAACAGGAAGTAAGCTTTCTAGCCACGGGCAGCTCTCTCTGTGTTAAAGTGTGACCAATTTCCGGTAATAATCCCAGGAATACCTAGTTAGAGGTGATCCCAAATGAATGATAAATCATGTTGTTGTTTGTTTTGTTTTGTTTTTTATGATAGTAGAAGCAAGCACTCTCTAGGTAGGTACACAGGGACCATAATCCCGAACAAGATATTGAGGGGTGTTTTATTCACACCATGAGGCCATCAGCACACTTAGCGCTGGAGCCTCTAAGGGCTCCCTGGGGAACATGCTGAGCCAGAAGGAGCCCTGTCCAGTCCTGAGCGTGCCATGATTTCAAGGTTCTACATTGCTATAGTCGCCTGACAGCAGCCCCCAGGGCTAGGGAACAGGCCCGGCTTGGCAGGTGGGCAGAGACAAACAGAATTCCCTCCGGTCTTGACTCATACAGACAGAAGAGCCATGATGTCCCCAGCTCCTTGACATCTGCCAGGGCCCTGAGGCCTGGGGCAGTGGTGTCGCCCCCGCGTGCGGCAGCATTACCAAGGCAAGACGGCTTCTCTTCCCTCCTCTGCAGCTGCTCTCTGTCGCCTTCCCGATGCCACCCCAGAGAAGAACGCGGCTAATGGACCGCCGAGTGCTGAGTGATCAAGACAGCCCGCTTCAGCCCCCGCTCAGCCACACACTCTGCTTCAAAACCAGCTGCATCCAAGGCCAACAGCAGATCGGCTTTAACACGCCTTGCTGCAGCCAGCATGAGTGCTCTACTGAGTGTGACCCTGCCCTACCTTACACTCCTTCCTAGGTCCTGAGGTCCGTGTCTCTCTCTCCTTGCATCTCACAGCTTTTCCTATCAACCCTCACCGCCACGCCCACCCACAGACCTCCCCTTGCCCCCCGCATTGCCCCCCTTGACACTGTGTGTGCTGTGTGTGTGTTCCAACCTGAAATAATTCCTGTTCTTATTTCCACTCTAGTGTTGATAAAGTCTTTCACTGCCTAGACCAGCAAACCTCTGTGACATGTCTCACACGGCAGAAGCCAGCTGGCCCTTGGCATTGCTTGGCCCATACTCTTAAAACAGGTGATGTCTCTGGTTCTCTGGTTATAGATCAATACCGAAGCACTCCCTCATTGTTGTCCTTGTTCCATGCCCATGTCTGACCACGGGCTGAGAAGCATCTCCACTTGTGATCCCCATGGCCACAGGGTGGAGGATACGGCCCTCTGTCTTCCCCTTTCTGCCCTGCATCTCAACCCTTAAGCATTGGGGTCGGTGACAGTGGCTTCAAGCTTATGAGTGGATCATTGCTGGGATCTTGCTCTGTAGTTCTACCATCACCAGAGAAACAGAAATTGAGGCAAGGTCCCCCATGCTCAGAACTCTAAAGGCCAGAAAAGGCAAGGAGGACCTTGATTCACAGGTTAGCACCATGCAAAGGCTGCAGATATTTGCAGATAGACTCCCCAGGTTCGGGTCTTGCCAGTGCTTCCTCACCTTGACCCCATTCTTTGCCAGTTCAAAAAATATCGTGAAGGTTAAACGAACTCGCACACATAAAACATCGCGTGCGGTGTATCTGGCACATAGTAAAAAACAATTCTGGTTTCTATTATTGTCCTATCATTGGCACTCGCAGGCATTAGCAAACAGGAACAAGATCGAGGAAAGGCCAGTAATTGGCCACTACCCGGAACCCTCCTGCGACACTTGCACGGACACCCTGCATGCCCCTGGGGGCTGGGCTTCACCAGCTGAGCTTCAATTTCTCACCAGCCTCATGACATATGCTACCTTCCACTTTTTTTTACGTATTCAGGACAGGGTCTACAGGTTCTCGCTACGCAGATTGGACCCGTAGTGAGCTTCCCGTGTTCAGCCTCCCAAGCACTGGGATTATAGGTGCACACCACTATGCCCAGTCTCAACCATTGTCTCAGCGTGCCCTGTGGGCAGGGCCAGCACACCATGCCAGGGATGGAACCCCAGCCCCTGTGCCTGCCTAAGTAGGTGCTTTCATCTGCTGAGCTATCTGCCTTCCACTTTCAATGTTCCGGGATGCTGAGGTAAAGGTGGCTCTGGGCCCTGCATTCTGCCACCTGCCTACCTCCTCTCATTCCTTCTCCAGGGCTCTGGCTGCCCAAGTATGAATATAAATAACTGAGCCACGTGAAAAACACGACAGCTTTATGGACAGCAAAGTTATCTGGCATGGACAGCTGCAGACAAGAGTAAGCAACTTCTCTGCTCCTGAGATGAACCCAGGGTCAAGAGTAGAACTGACCATGCCACCGCTGGCCATCTGGAGCCAGCGGGCCTGAGCCTGGCATAACAGCCACAGTGCACATGGGAAGCACTGGAGGAGGGTAATGCCAGGGATGGCCAGGTAGCTCAGCAGACTGAAGCACCTGCTCAGGCAGACACAGGGACCAGGGTTCCATCCCCAGCGTACTGTGCCAGCCCTGTCCCTGGGGCACATGAGATGGAGATTATTGAGACTGGGTGTGGTGGCATGCACCTGTAATCCCAGTGCTTGGGAGGCTGAAAGCAGGAGGATCCCTATGAGTCCACTCTACATAGTGAGACCCTATGTACTAAACACTTTAAAAGAAAAGTGTGGAGCAGTGGCACTTGGACTGTTATTTCTGACGTTAAACACCATACTTGCCAAAAACATCACCACGGCAATCTCCCGTACACAGTAACATCCATGCCTGCCAACGGTGCGTGGCTTACATGGACTCCACGTGTGCGAGCAGTGTAGCTCCAAGGCTGCTGGGAAGAAATAACAACTAACCAGCCTTTTTCTCTACAATGGGAGAGATAACCAAAGGCATTACTCTGGAAGGCTGAGCCAGGCAACTTTGAGCCCAACCTAGGCAACTTAGGAACTTCGTGAGACTCTATCTCAAAAAACAGCAGAGTGCTGGGGAAACGTTTAGTGCAACGGCCTGGGTTCAATCGCCTGTGCTGAAAAGATTGTCTTGAAAGCTACTCCTATTCTATGTCCTCTAGAAGGGTGTTCTCATATTTAAAATTCTTCAACTCAAGACAACTTACGGTGGTGCAAAACAGAAACTGGAAGTCCTCAAGTGATAAATGCAGAATTATTAGCTGTCCACCCATGCTAAGTATCTTAACACATGTTCTCCATTGATCTGCCCAGCTATCTCATACTGCAGATATTTGTCACATTCACAAAAGAAAACAACCAAAGCTTTTTCATGGCTGGGAAATCAAAGAGCTACATCTGACCATGAGACAGTGAATCTCACAGTCTGGGAGTTTTGCAAGAGGAAAAATACAATACAGGATATATTTTACAAGATCATTTTGTAATGAATCACTCTAAGAATTATATACAAAGAGTGCAGGAAATCTGTCCACACACTAAAAACCAAAGAATCCAGCTGTGGGTCTGGATCCTAACATCTTGTATGAGTCCAGCTGAAATCCTAGAGCTTATAACAGTGCCTCCCAGCAGTCCAGTTGGAGGTCTGGAGCCCACAACAAAGTCCCACGATGCAGGCCTCCTTCATGCTGTGCTGGAAAGGCCCAAAGGTCAGTGGTGGAAGCTACAAAGTCTATGCCAGCGGACGGAAGGATCTGCTATTCCTAGCGGGAGGCTGAGGGATCTGCACTGGAGCTAAGAAGCAACACCCAAGGTAAGCATCAATTAGCTCCCCCAAAGTACTACAGCCATCCTCAGCGATACTGAGACCCTGAGCTCCTCCTGTGATGAGGAAAGCCGAGTTCCCATCAGGGACGCAAACACAACAAGCTTCCCCATGAGGCTGAGCTGTGTACCATGTCCCCCTCTGACCCAGAAAGCAATGTTCAAGGCGAGGACCAGAGCTCCCCAAAGTGAACTGTCGCCATTCACAATGACAACAAGGTCCCAAGCTCCTCCTCCATCAGGAACAGCCAAGTTCATCAGGAAAGCCAGCAGGACAAGGTCTCCAGCAAAATAGCCCAAGAGAACCAGCAGCTTCCAACAGCTCCAACAGCTTCTCCAAGCAGCTTCCCTAATGCCCCCCCCAAGCCACCTCTCCAGTTCTGCTATTATCCTCCTGGCAAGAATCCTCCAGGGGGCCTCCCACACCCAGCACCACGCTGGTTCAGTTGAGCTGGATGTGTTAAGTTGACCAGCAGCTGCCAGTCCACTACAGACCGTCTCTGTGACTCTAAAGTCTTTGGCCTTTCACCACTGTTTCTCAAGATGAATCAACATGTGTTTTAGTTTGCAGGCTATAGACAAGAAGGAAAAGCGACAATTCGGAAGAAAACGGTAGGATGCACAGAACATCTCGAAGTACATGTGAAAAAGCACTAATTAGCACATTTAGGGTTGTGGAGATAGCTCAACGGTCTAAGCACCTGCCTGGCAAGCACAAGGACCTGAGTTTGATCCCCTGTGCCGCATGTTGTGCTGGCCCCACCCCCAGGCATGCTGTGCCAGCCACCAAAACCAGGAGTGACGGCACACGCCTATATCCCAGCTCTGGAGAGGCTCAAAACAGGAGGATCACTATGTGTCTGAGCTGCATAGCAAGACCCTGTACCAAACAATAAATAAATGATATTTTTTTTAAAAAAAAGAAAGTACACTTAAAGGTCAAGGAATGTCCCCACCCCCTGCCTGCTTTCCTACTTGGCAGTGGCCCAGGCACAGCTGGCCTGGAGGTCTGCCTCAGCCTGCCACATAGAGCCCTGGCCACCTCGGAGTTCTTTAGAAAGAGTGTGAGGTGTGCATGTTTGGGTGTCTCAGCCTAGTAGATGTCGGTGTGAGCCTCCTATTCTTCCCACCAGCGCTTCCAGGGTTAACCAAAATAAATTTACTGAGAGATGACAAAGACTGTTAAAATGCAGCTAGGCCGACTGTGGCATGTCATGTAACTCTATCACCCAATAAATGCCAAAAACCTAAAGCTGCCCTAATTCTGAGTGCCACGTAACCATAACCGAAGTAGCAGCCCATTTGTGCCTTCACTGCGACATAGGGGACTCCGATACCCGCCTTGAAGCGGGTGCACAGCCAGGCAGCCGTCCTCACCCCAGGTGGCGGCCCCTCCATGAGGTCCTTGTCTCCCAGTGATCCTAGCCAGATCTCTCTTCCCTCTCTCCTCCACTCCCAGCTGTGTGTGCGCCCCTGCCTAATGCGGTAATCTCTGACAGGAGAAGAGAGAGAAAGGGCCAGTGAAAGCCTTCTTGAGTCCACAGTTTTGGAGTCCTCACCATCTTTACTGCTCTGTAAGGAGATTTAGGGCCATTTCCAAGAGTGTGGATATCATCTTTGTCTCCTGTTCCGTTATTCATGGCATGTCCTTGCCCCTTTATATTTGCAAGTCAAGCTGGGTGCAATCCCAAGATTGAGGAAGCTGAGACAGGAGGGTTTCCATGAGGTCAAGGCCAGCTGCATTACATAGTGAGTTCAAGGCCAGCCTGGGCTACATAGCAAGGCCCTGTCATGAAACAATTGAACAGACCAACCAACAATAAATTATATTCAGAATCAATTGCTCAATCCACACTTTAGCTCTGTTCTCCATTTTTTCAGGGATACTTGGGTTCCAAAATTGCCAGGTGTCTCTCACAACCTGTAGAATCAGTTCTTTGTCTTTTGCTGAAGGATTTCTCTATGTCTCTAAAACATATCATTCAGCAAACTCCATGGTTACTGGAGCAGGAAATAAGCACTAGCTTCATAAAGACCAGTAGGTGTGACCATGCCATAACCATCCCTGATATTCACTGTGCTTCCTAGACCAGTATATTATGACCAGGAGAGGAAAATTACGAAGACCTATTCACTGTTTGATTGATCTATATTCATGGACATTCTCAGGGGCAGCATCTCAAACTACAAGGCTAAGTGTTCATCATCATTCTACTATTCTAAGGACAGTTGCCAGGTGACAAGCCAGTTAAGGCATCTCATCAAATGGATTTCGTTTGCTCTAAAGGAAATTCTTTAACGGAGACGAAAATGGTTGTAAATTTGATGATAGTGTTATAAGATACTAGTCTGTCGATGATGGAAGAGTTTTAGTGGGCAAGTGTTCCCTTGCTCCATGTGGTTTAGACCAAGAACGACCCCCAGGACTCTCTCTTGTGCTCTTAGGAGGTGACCACATTGTGGGGTCACTATGGCAGACTTGCTGTCAGGAGGTGGAGCTCGGTCAAGAAAGACATGCACTGGGAGGCCGGCCAGAAGCATTAGTGTCTCTTCTTGCTCCTCTGTCTCCTTTCTGCTTCCTCTCCACCATGAGGTGTGCAGCCGCCCTATGCCAAGCCCTTCCATGTTCTTTATGCCTTGGATCTAGCCGAGTCTGCAGGGTCAGGGACTGGGTCTCAGTGATGGAGGAGTGGCTGAGACTGAAGCCTCCCTTCCAGGACTGACAAGCTGGAGCGACGCTGTCTGACTGCTCCCCGTGAGTGGTGCAAAGCCATCTCAAAACTAAGTGGCCTTTTCTCTTCTTCATCCACTGCCCAAGAGGATAGGCTTGGAAGCCACAGGTGCTCACCAAGGGCGTGGGCTCAGAGCATCTGGACCAGGCACTCTGTGGCTGAAACAGGAAATCTCTTGCCCCTTTTAATCCTGGGCACTTAAACCATTTCCACTGGAATCCAGGACGAGCCCAGTTGGGTCTATATGGCCACATGTCACTGCATCCTCAGATTGTGTCAGATCTCTTGGTGTCCAAAGCCAACCAAGCAGCAAGATATAAGCCCTGGTTGCTCCCCATGAGTGTCCTTTGTAAAGAAGATGCAGACTCACTCTACACCTACAGGGGCTTCCTCGGGCTTCACACGGAGTCTCCTAGCTATCTCGGACCCATCTCATGCTCTCAGAGCTACTCGGCCGACAGCCAGCATCCGCCCTCCAATCAAGAGGGCTGCTCGATGCCCTCTTCCCTGGGGCTCTCTCCAAGCAAAGCCAGAGACTTGCTCCAGCTCCCCGCCTCGCGCTGCCATGACTGTGCTGCAGCTTCACAAATGTAGTTAAAGAGAGGGCAGAGGAGAGAACGGTGGCCTACTCTTGTGAGATGGTGAGGGCGAGTGCTAGAGCGCGGGCCTTCAGAGACATGACGGACGGAGGGACACACCCCTGGTTAGCCTTCTAAAGATGTAATGACTTTGTGTCAGAAAAAAATCCAGGTTTTTCCAGCTACTCAGTGTGTAAAATATAAGAATGTAACTTCTTGTTACATATTTCTGAATTATATGAACAACACATGAAGACATATGTCACTATTAAATCCAGCTCAGAAATAAAGCATTTACATGTTCTTCTCAAATTATTTTCCTGCCTAGGGCTAAGAATATAGGTTTGCAGAACAAAAATTGGAGATAAAAAGGGCTACAGGGATAGCCAGTATTTTGGCCCTAGTCCTTCAGGGTCATTGAGGACTCAGGACAGAACAGAACCTGTGCTGTAATATCCTATAACCCAGTGATTTTCTAAATTTTCTGCTCAAGGAGATTGAGGGACCGCAGAGGAAAGGGATAGTTGATGTATAGGGTGCCTAAGGAGAGTCACCTAGAGAGAAAACATTCTCTCAGACTTTCCCAGAGAGCAAACTGGTTGAGCAGTGGCTGTGACTCATCCAGACAGCTGACACTGACAACAGTTCTGCAAAGCACTGTCCATGGTTCCAAAGTAAATCGTCAGGGGATTTGACTGACCTTGGGAGATACAAAAACTACATGTTTTGTTATACAGGTCTTGCTTTAACTTGCTCTTAACCACCGAGCAAAAAAGTTTAAACATGATGCATAAAACGTAAAGGTAGTTTGGTATGCTGAGCTGTAAAAGGCTCTAATCAACAGCTTCCAACATTGCCAGTTTCACCAATAATCCACTGCAATTATGGAACATTTGACTATGTATACAACTACCTTCTCTTAGATCAAAGAGAAGAAATTTATTGTACTAATAACCATTAGAAAATTTAACATGTCTACATCCTGTGCTCTGTATAACTACAATGAAGACAACAATATGCATTGTATCAATTACTGGGAATGTACTACTAACGTGTTTAGAAACTGTCACATGGTAATTTCTTATTAAAAGTAATAAAAAAGAAAAAAAGTTTAAAAAAATTATTTTCCCTCCTTTATTTTAGCATGATGATCATCCCCAAAGATTGTACCATCTAAAGTGTGGTGTTTTTAATATATTTAATTTATATTTATTTAGTTTATTTATATATTTAACATGTATTTAACACATATTTAATTTATGTATACTTAACATATTTAGTTTATATATACATATTTTACGTATTTACATATTTGATATGTATATATATTCATACCTAACACTATCTTAGGTGTTCATTAAATGTTATGTATTGTTTTCACTTACTGCGTGTGCTTTGTGAAATGTAATTTTCATTCCTGTGAGATTCCAGCATGCTCCACAGGGCTGCCCTTCACTTCCCAGGCTGCTGTGGGATCGTGTGTCGCAGGAGACGCTGTGTGGACCCCACACTCCGCCAATGGACGGCAGCACGAATTCCATCGTGGGCCCCTTCCTCACAGCGAACCTGGCTGAACAAGCCCTCCTTGCTGCAGATGTGGGAATCTCAGCATGTAGTCCTGCTTCAGCAGTGGCTTTATGGCTCTTGGCCTTAAGAATCTTTGCTGGCCCTTGCTATCTTTCTCTCCAAGATGTCTGTACTCATTTCTACCCCCACAAACAGCGCATGCCTCTGAGACTGCGGATTTCTGTTGGAATTTTCAGTAGCTCTGAGAGAAATGGAAATCAATAAACCATCATCTAGCTCATGCGCATGGGAAACGCTAGCAATAGCTGCAGATGGTCACAGCTACCTGTGTGTGTGTGCCTCTGACCCTAGAATGCACCCCACTTACTGGCATTTTTATAATTTCATTGATAAGCATTGCTTCTTTCACCAGGTGAGTTTTTTTCTCCTGCATTGTATTTTCTTTTTCCAAATATTTATCATGCAAGCATTGGCCAGATAGCTCAGCAGACTAAAGCATCAGGGGTTCGATCTCTGGTGTGCCGTGCCAGCCCCACCTCTGGGGTGCCCTGAGATGGTGACTGGGACTGGGCATAATCTTGGTGCTTGAGAGGCTCAAAACAGGAGGGTCGTTATGAGTCTGATTTGTGTGGTGAGACCCTGTAGACCCTCTACTAAACACATAAAAAAGTAACTAAATAGATAAATATTTATCGTGCAAGGTTTGTTGAGTCATGGCCTGAGTGGTCTGCTGGTGACAAGCTCTTCCAGCATTCTTTGCCTAAAAATGTCTTCCTTTTACCCAGAATCTGAAGTGATAGAGTAGTGGGGGAGCTCAGAACCCCGAGCTGGCAGCTGCTTTTCCTTAGAATGTCAGAGACGCTCTTTTATCGTCTCTTTTATCTTCCTTGTTCTTTTTGATGAGTACGTTGTATGTCGGTTTTTATTTTCTCAGTGTTTCATCTGTATTTCCTTCCAGTGGCTCTTAGGATTTTATCTTTCACTGTGTATTCATCTTGTAGCTTCGATAGCCGGTTTCGAGGTGAGGGATTTATGAGCATTTTTTCAACACTGGACGTATTCTTCCATTTCAGGATCCAGGTCTGTCACCAATTCTGGGAAACCTCAGCTTTTACATTTTACAAGATTGACTGCCTGCTCATCAATCTTTACAGACTTTGTACCTGAAATTCACATTAGACATAAATGGAACAATGACACTGTAGCCCGCATGACTCCTGAGTTTTTGTATTTTCTACTCCACTTTTCACAATGCATTGTGAGTAATTTCTTAAATTCTCTCTTCTAGTTCATTAGAGCATACACACACACACACACACACACACACACAGGCAAATACTCCTGCATAAAACCTGGCATTTAATGTATATATTAAGAGTCTTAATTTGAGTGCAAGTAGTTTTCACATAGATTTTTGCTTCGTTTTTCCTCAAATCCCCTTCTATCTTCATAGACTGGAAGGGTGGGACAGAGTCCTTTCTCTGTGATGATAATCATTTTTAATGCACGGGATTTGCTGGCTTACACCCTCTGGGTTCGGGAGCCCAAGCCCTCTGATTTGCAGCTTGCCCTGGTCCTTGATGGTGAACTCTGTAGGTTATAAGGCTCTTCTCAGTGGCGTCTCCTATTGCTGTTTTTACTTCCCATTCCTGAGGACTTAGCTCTGTGCCCCAATCCCTACCAAGTAGTTCCGGATCCACTCTGAGAGCTGCTGTGAGGATTTCAGACCTGAGAAAATTTTTGGTTCCGTTAGGGCTTCTTGCTTGGGCCATTCCTGCATCCCATGAGTTTTACCCTCTAGCATCAGAGGACAGACTCCTTCCCCAGGGTGTCTTCTTGCCAACCATGTGCCTGTATCTCCAGATTCTAATTTCCTGCCTCAAGAGTCCCTCAGACCTCATGCCTCACCCAAAAGTCATAAAACCCAGGGACCTAAGAATTTGTAAGACCCTACCCTTCCCGTCAGAGGCTAGAAATTCAATTCATTTTGGTGTTTTCTGTTGACTCTTAACTTTGTTTTTGTCGTATTGGTGTTTGTCTTTATCAAACATTCAGTAGGCATCTTTTTAAAGAAAGTATCTAATCAATTATAGTCAGTATTTCTAGCATGGGGATTTTCTCATGTTAAATGTTTTGTGGCACCAGAACACAGATAGTCATTTCCAGACCTTGGACCCCAGTCTAGGATTCTGGAGACCAGTGGGTGCCTGCGCTTGCACCACTAAGAACACAGTCCCTGGACAGTGCTCACTTGTCCCATCAAACGGCAGGGAAGGCACCCTCAGCACCGGTTTTCTTATTACACAAAGAAAGCCATTTCTCTCCATGCCCATCTTGCAACTGTCTGAGCAGTAAGAGCTTCTGAAGAACACAGCGCATATTCAAAACTAGACTGGACACCAGTGCTCAGCAAGAAATTAATTTTCCTGTTGTGCTGATCCAGTCATTTGGAGGAAGGAGGAGGAAGAGGAGGAG
>PVJA010043275.1:0-16796 GCA_004027025.1 Myocastor coypus | reverse complement strand
GGGCTTACCCGCAGCGGGTGCGCAGGCTCAGCTCCCAGCGGTGGGGTTTGGGCTGGGCTGGGACAGGAAGTTAGTCGCGGGAACGCAGAGGCGGGGCAGAGGGGCGCAGGGGCTTACCCGCAGCGGGTGCGCAGGCTCAGCTCCCAGCGGTGGGGTTCTGAACTTACTGTTTAGTTCATGCAGGCATCACACACTTCAGTGACCTTCCTGCCTCAGCCTCCTGAGTCTGGGGTTATAGGTATATACCTATAGGCATACACTGCCACACCCAGCTGCCTCTGCCCTTCCTAATGGTAGATCCTGTATGACTTATTTCTCCTTTACTTCTGCCTCAGCTTTTAATACTGTATGTGGGGGGCCTGGCAGGATGGCTCAGTGGTGTAAAGCGCCTGCTTAGGAAGGCTTGGGTGGCTGCAGGGACTGCAGTTTGATCCCCAGCACCACATGCTGCGCTAACCCTGCCCTCAGGGCGGGCTGAGCCGGCTATAAAAATAAGTAAACAAAAGTTCTGAGAGAAGAATAAAATAAAATCAAATAAAGTAAAATAAAATAAAATATTCTTAAAAAAAATACTGTATGTGGTATCAGGTACATAGTGGGTATTTAACAAAAATGAAATCATCCAGTGATTTTCCTTGTCTACAAAGGTGTTGACCCTTTGGATGATGAAGAAACATCTCACATTTGACTGTACTGAAAATACTTCTTGGTTTTACAATGACGTTTTCTTTTTTTTTTTTTTTTTTGTCTTTTTTGAAACAGGGTCTCGCTATGCAGTTGAGGCTGGTCCTGAGCTCACTTTTGTAGCCCAGGCTGGTCTCGAACTCGCATCAATCCTCCTGCCTCAGCCTCCCGCGTGCTGGGATTACAGGCGTGCGCCACCACGCCCGGCTACAATGACGTTTTCGTAGTCTTCGGATCACACCATAATCTTTCTTTCATCTCTAGTCACACAGTCTTTCATTCTGTTACTCCATGTCCTCTTTTTCTACCTAAAAACATATTTCAAATTCATCTTAATGTGCTAGTTATGTTTTATTTCTTGATGTCTTTCCAAAGGTGCATGTAGTCAGGGGAGGCAGAGTTCTTTTTGTGTGTGTGTGTGGTACCAGGGATCAAACTTGGAACCTTGTGCTTACCAGCACTGAGCTATATTCCCAGCTCTGAGGGTGGTGTGGGTGGGGATAGGTGTTTTCAGAGGTGGTTGAATCTAGAGTTGGTGTCTTGGTCCAGTGGTGGTATTAAGGGTATGAGTGCTCTTGGTGCTTTTGCTGTTCTTCACCTCCATGAAATGTTGCCCCTCTGCATGTGCCACCCTGTCTGGGAGCCAGCTGTTTATGGACTGAAACCTCTACAAACTGTGAGCTAAATATAACTAGCTGTTTGGTATTTTGGTAACAAGGGAAAGTAAGTGACCCTACTATTGTACATTCCTAATCTAATTAACTTTAGCAGTCTGAATTGGCCACTAGCATCCATCCCTAAAGAGCAATAATGTTTCTGTTTACATCTTTGTTCCCAGCATATAACATGGTACATAACCCATAGCAGGTCAGGCAGACTTAGAGGATGAGATAGCTTTAAACAGAATTTTGTAGTCTAAATCAATAGCAGATGTTCATAGGGAACTTGGCATAGTAAAAAATGTTTTCATAATGCTAGTAGCAACATTTTGTAACAACTTACAAAAATGCAGCATTATATTAAAAAGGAAACAAGATTTTCAATTGCCATTTATCATTAAGAGCTTTAATAGCAAAAAGGCTCTATTTACATGAATGTAATTAACAAAGAAAATGGATTACAGGTAAGTGCTACCTTAGTTCAGTGATCTTCACATAGTTTGCTTGTATATTTCATAATTTGAAACACCCCCCCCCCCCCTTTAGGCTGCCTTAATGCTCCCTGTGGAGGTAGGGATCAAACCGTAGTCACTAGTGTGCTAGTGACATTGCCTACTCATTTGGTTTAAGCAACTGAGCTACCTGGCAAGCCTCCGAAATACATGATTTTACGTTGATGGAATCACATTTTTTTGGTCAAGAGCTTAAGTAGTTGCAAAAGATAGGTTTTCTAGGCTTTATGTTATGATTCTGTATGGCTTAATTAAGACCTTGGAGTTTGTTACAATAAGTAATGTCACACAGATGTGCACATTTAATAGTAGTGGTCTCTGTTTTGTGGGGTTTGTGTTGGTCTGTCACTCTTGGAAGTCTATCAAAATAAACTGTAGAAACTGTGTTTGCAATTTTGTCAATTTTTAATTTTATTATTAGTTAATTAATTTACTTTATGGCTGGTTCAGCTTACCCTGGGGTTGGGGCTGGCGCAGAATGTGGTGCCGGGGATCCAACTGCAGCCCCTGAGGTTGCCTAAGTTTGCCTAAACAGGCGCTTTAGACTGCTGAACCATCTTGCCCCAATTCTGTCAACTTTTGCTGCACTTATTTTGAAGTTCTCTTACTGAGTAGCTATACACCTAGGATTTTTATGCCTTCTTTGTCATTATGGATGTCCTTTTTGCTTTGAAGTCTGTTTTATCTGTTAATAGTTTGTCCACTTCAGTTTGATACGTTTGCTTTACCTGTGTCCTTATGTATGTATTTATTTATTTAAATTTGTTCTTTGGTTTTATGTCTATTTATTTATTTATTTATTTATATTATGGCTGGCTCAGCCTGCCCTAGGGGCGGGGCTGGCGCAGCATGTGATGCTGGGAATTGAACCTTGGTCCTTGCTGTCACCTAAGTGTTCCTAAGCAGGCACTTTAGACCACTGAGCCATCCCACCAGCCCCTGTCTTTATATATTTAAAAATGTTTTCTTGCCGGGCGTGGTGGCTCACGCCTGTAATCCCAGCACTTGGGAGGCTGAGGCAGGAGGATCGGTGCAAGTTTGAGACCAGCTTGGGCTACAAAAGTGAGCTCAAGGCTAGCCTGAACTGCATAGCGAGACCCTGTCTCAAAAAGACAAAAAAAAAAAAAAAAAAAAAAAAGTTTTCTTACAAGGATGTAGTTAGAGCTTGCTTTTTAAATTTAGTTTGACAATCTCTACCTTGTTACTGTTTTGTTTAAATTTAAATCCAGTTTAAATTTAAAATCCAGTAATAAGTGCAAAGATAAATACACTTAATAATTGATGATGTCGGTGAATTTCAACTAACCATCTTGCTATTTATTTCCTATTTGCCACATTTGCCCTAGGTCCCTTCTGCTTCTTTGTATTTAGTCAGTTTTGTTTAGGATTCAATTTTATGACCACTGTTGGCTTTTTAGCTATGCTTGTTCATTATTTTTGTTGGATTTTAAGGTGTACAATTTATACTTTTAACTTCCTATATACCTTCAAATGATAATACTACTTCACATAGACTAAGAATTTTTAAGAAATACAGTTCTTTTTTTTTTTTCTTTTTGAGACAGGGTCTCACTGTGCAGTTCAGGCTGGCTTTGAGCTCAATTTTGTAGCCCAGGCTGGTCTCGAACTCACAACGATCCTCCTGCTTTAGCCTCCCAAGTGCTGGGATTACAGGCGTGAGCCACCACGCCCGGCTATAAGAAATACAGTTCTATTTCCCACCATTCTTTATTGTTTTCCTTATTTTGGCTAAAATAGCACATTTAAGAAAATAATACAGTTTTTCTTTTTTTGTACTTTAGGAAAGGGTCCACAGGGTGCTCAGGGTCTCACTACTAGATCAGACTGGTAGTGAACTGCCTGTTTACCGCCTCCTACAGCTGGGATTACAGGTGCATGCCACAATACCCAGTCTCAGTTGCCGTGTCAGCATGCCCTGGAGGGTGGGGCTGGTGCAACAGGCCCTGAGCCTGCTTGCAGTGCTTTAATCTGCTGAGCTATTTGGCTGGCCCTATTTCTATCTTTTTTGGGGGCAATACCAGGAATCAAACTCTGGACCTCATGCTTTCCAGTCATGTGGTGCACCACTGAGCTAAATCCCTTGCCCCTTTGTTTCTTTTTCTTTTTTTTTTTTTTTCCCGGGACTGGGGTTCGAACTCATAACCTTGCACTTGCCAGGCAGTCATTTTTGCCACAGAGCTATCTCCCCAGCCCCCACTGCCCCTTTGTTTCTACCTTAAGCCATTGTTGTTCTCTGATACTCAAAAGTTCCGATGTGAACTGCAGGTAAGTTTCTATTTTTGTTCTAAATATAGCTTCTCTCTCTCTCTCTCTCTCTCTCTCTCTCTCTCTCTCTCTCTCTCTCTCTCTCTCTCTCTCTCTCTCTCTTTTATAAACTTTGTTATAGCCAGCTCAGCCTGCCCTGGGGGTGGGGCTGGTGCAGCATGTGGTGCTGGGGATCAACCTGTGGTCCCTGTGGTTGCCTAAACTTGCCTAAGCAGGTGCTTTAGACTGCTGACCTATCTCACTGGTACTAATTTGTCTGTTTCCTTGGTCATTTTTAGAATTTTCTTTGAATCACAGATTTTTAGCTATTGGTATAATGGATCTAGTATGATTTCCTTTATCCTTAGCCTTCATAACAGTTTGCTGAATTTCTTGGTGCTTTGTATAGTCTTCATGAAATTTAGAAAACTTGCAGCTATTATTTTAAAACATTTTCCACTTCACTTTGGGGACCTATTCATAAATGTTAGAACTATGATAGTGTTCTACCGGTTACTGAGGTTTTCTCTGTGCTTTGATATTTTTTACTCTATCCTATTTTTTTCCTTCTTAATGTCTGTCCCTTTGTTATAAGTGCTTTTCATATTTGTTATATTTCCTGATATATGGTCTTAACGTGCTGTCCAGGTAGGTCTTGAACTCTCAGATTCAAGTGAACCTCCTACCTCAGCCTTCTAACTCTCTGGGACTATAGGTGTATGCCACTGAACCAGCAATGCTTTTCTTAGAGAATGTTCTAAGTGATTTCACAGCTCAGTAGTATTATTTTAATGACAAGTAAACTTCATGATACATGCATTTATTTCTTAGGATAGCATTGGATCTTTGCAGGTTTTATATTTTTGATATAAAGGTTCAAAGATTCAGTTTAAGTCCTAAAGATCCATGTTGTGTAAGTTCAGCAACATTCCTTCTTTTCTTTCATGTCAGTGTCAAGGGTGAATACCCTATCTGTTCCTGGTTGATGAGAACTGAGGTAAAGAGAAACAATTTGGTTCTAGACTTCTATTGGTACACAAAGAGTATTGGGTTCTCTAAAAACAAAGCTAACAAAACTTATCTGAGTGGCATTGATTTGCCTGTTAGTGGCTGTTAAGTTTTTCAAACTAAATTATAAGTGCATAGAAAGCAAAAAACTGATCAGTTCTTTCACGTTCTTTTTCCTAGGTAACTGAGTACCCAGTATTGCAGCCATGGAGTCCATGCTTAATAAATTGAAGAGCACTGTTACGAAAGTAACAGCCGATGTCACCAGTGCTGTCATGGGAAATCCTGTCACTCGGGAATTTGATGTTGGTCGGCATATTGCCAGTGGTGGCAATGGGCTAGCTTGGAAAATTTTTAATGGCACAAAAAAGTCAACAAAACAAGTAAGTTATTCAGTCCAACTAGACAAAATACACATGGAAGTGTTATAAAGTATGTGTATCTATATTAAGAAATGCTAAAAGTTCTTTAAAGAAGGCAGAGAAAAAAGAAATGCGGTTGTTTTTTTAAAAACAGATTCTTAAGTGGGCTCTTTAGTTCTTTCATCTTATGAAATTATTAAAAAAACACTGCTAACTGGGTATGGTGGTGCATGCCTGTAATTCCAGCACTGTGGAGGCTGAGGCAGGAGGATCATTGTGTGCTTGAGACCAGTCTGGGTTGCAAAGTGAGCTGAAGGCCAGCCTGAACTGAATAGCGAAACCCTGTCTCAAAAACAGAAAGAACAAAACCAAACAGTGCTTTTCAGTGTGCTTTTTATCTCTGTAATATGGAGGTACTGATTGACAGACCATATCATCTGCAGTCTGCTTTTGCTTAATAACATAAGAAACATTTCAGTTGAACATATTAGATAGTATATTTAGTGAAGTATATGTTTTAGAATACTGGCGAAGTGTTCAGTTAAGTTTTACCAACATTAAGTGTGCCTCAAGTAAAAACACAATTGAAAATTAAACTTCCTGTACCTATGAGAAACATTATTATGTACAAATTTTTCTTGGATGAGAAAGACATTAAAATCTTGGTCATGTGCAAAATTGTTCTTAATTTGAGAAGTTGCTCAACCTATTTTAGCTGCCCCAGGATTCTCTGCCTCTGTGTACAAAGAGAAAAATGAAATATAGTCATGCAAGAGGCTATTTCTTCAAAAAAACCCAAAAACATTAAGTGTGCCTTTGTGCCTTTTTAGCTTCTTTCTTTTTGGTGCCGGGATTTGAATCCAGGGCTTTCAATGTACTTAGGAGGCATTCTACCCCTAAGCTGTTCTGTTAGTTCACATACTGGATTCTTATTCTGTCCTGTGTAGGCATGTGGAAAATAGATCTCCGTAGTGTTTGTTTGTTTATTTATTGGGGTGTGTGTGTGTGTGTGTGTGTGTGTGTATTTAACTTGATAATGTTTACTACTAGAGAAAGGTAAATTGTGGAATATAACTTGTACTGTGTTTGGGTGTACTTATTTATTTATTTATTTTTTTAAATTTTTATTTTATTTTCTTTCTTGTTTCAGAACCTTCGTTTGTTTATTCACTCATTTTTTTATGGCTGGCTCAGCCCGCCCGGAGGGCAAGGCTGGCACAGCATGTGGTGCTGGGGATCAAACCGTGGTCCCTGAAGCCACCCAAGCTCCCAAGCAGGCGCTTTAGACCACTGAGCCATCCCACCGGGCCCCTGGGTGTACTTATTTTACAGTTTTTGTTTTTATTCTTGGAAATTGATTGTTCTTTTAGTGAAGGGTAGTTTGAATGAGTTTTTGTTTTTTCCTCTAATTTGGCTTAGGAAGCCAACAGATGGTTCTTACAAACATGGAAGATTATTAGTGTTGGTTTTTACCAGCAGCTCTTTAATTAGAATTGTTAATGGATAAAAAATACCCAGTATTGAAATCTGTAGAAATAGTCTTTAAAAAATCAGTTTCCAAAAATATTTTTATTTCTCTTCAAGTGAAATAAATGTAATATGTAAATCATGTACTGCTAATATTTTGTAGTGGCTATCCTCAGTCATGTATGTCTTGCTACTTTTCAAACAGTAAACTTTGCAGTTTACATCTCAGCCAGATATATGACACCTATTGGCTTTGGTTAGAGGGGTATGCTAAAGTTTGTTCCCTGGCAAAAAAAAAGAAAAAAAGGAGAGGAAAGAAGAAAAACTGGCTTTCATTAGCCTTTTATGAAATAGGAATTGTTGATCATGTGGTAGATGGCTGCTATGTAGTTTGTACCCGATTTACAAAACTTAGTTTTGCTGTCATTTAATTAGAATTCTTAATTGAGGTTCAAAGTTGATCTGCACCATAAATGATGATTATTTGATATTGTTATTTTTATTTTTTATTTTTTTTTTTTTTGTTTTTTTTTTTGCCTTTTTGAGACAGGGTCTCACTATGCAGTTCAGGCTGGCCTTGAGCTCAGTTTTGTAGCCCAGGCTGGTCTCGAACTCGCACAGATCCTCCTGCCTCAGCCTCCCGAGTGCTGGGATTACAGGCGTGCGCCACCACGCCCGGCTGATATTGTTATTTTTAAACATTTTTTCTTTCACTTTACCAACAGCTCATCCAGAAAACAAGCAGTTTCTTAAGTACAGACTTGTTAAAAAACTGCCAATGAGGCAGTACAGTTACATAAATGGCCAGTTTCTGTAATACTGGTATAAACAGCTTCTACAGTCAGTTATGGCCATGTGCTGCTTGTGGTAGGGTGCAGTCTGAGAACTGTGTTGTGTTGTTTCTTGCATTGCCCCCCAACCCCCCCAGAACTGGGGATCAAACTCAGGACCTTGCACTTGCCAGGCAAGCACTTGTGCCCCTGAACTATCTCCCTGTCCCTGTTTCTTGCATTGTTGTGTGGATGTTGTAAGATGTACTCACAAGCCAGGACAGCCATGATGTCACTAGGTGATATAATCTATAAGATTTAATCCTATAAGGACTGTTGTCATACATCCTGTCCCTTGTTGAGCAAAATATTATAATGTAGCATGTGACTGTGGATAAGGAGAAAATGAGAAACAAATTTATTATAAAATTATGGATGTGGTAATAAAATTGCATTTCGTTAGACAAAAGAGATCTAGGTGTTTGTGTTGATATCACTAATTCGTATGATAAAATGTCCCAGTCCTTTTGGAGCTCATAGAAGAACACAGTGAGCCTATCCTCATCTGCTGTGAGCTGGACTGACTTTTCCCTGGTATTCCTTGCTTTTTGGAGTGTTGGCTGCTATAATACTGACTTTTCGTTCCTTGCGTCCTTTAGACTTCAGGGATCAGAATTGAGTATTCTGTGTTTACTGTTGGCTAATTCTTTAAGGACTAGCTTTTACATTGAAGCCTCATTTAAATTTCTCCATTAATTGAAAAGTTCAGCACCAGGATTGTAGCTGCAAAGCACAGCACCTGTCTGTTGAGTACAAGGTTTTGAGTTTGATTCTTGGGGGAAAAAAAAAAGAAAAATTCAATTCATTTTCATTTTTATTAGGAGAGATCAAGTAAAATAGGAAATTGAAAGCTGTGCTATCTATTATGGTAGCCACTAGAGATACCTGTTTAATTAAAATGAAATTAAAGCTGTTATGGTCCATGTCTGCATGCCCACTGACAGACAAGAAGAAGACTCAGATTTGAGGCTAGTATGGGCAACTTAATGAGAGCCTGTTGACTGATACAGATTGGTAGATAGCTGAGTAGAATAAGTGCCTGCCTGGCAAGCACAGGGTCCTGAGTTCAGTCTCTTGTACTGTGGTGGGGGCAGGGGGGAAGGAAACTTCCTTGGGCTGGCGAGATAGCTCAGTGGTCTAAAGTACCTGCTTAGGCAAGCACAGGGAACCACGGTTTGATTTCCAGCACCACATGCTGTGCCAGTCCTACCCTCTGAGTGGGCCGAGCTGTCCAAAAAAAAGAAAAAAGTTTGGGTATAGATTGGTAGATAGATAGGTAAGTAGGTAAGGCTGGGGAGGTAGCTCAATGACAGAGTACTTATCTAGCATGTGCAAGGTGTTGGGGTTATGCCCAGTACTGCTTCTCCTGCTGAAGAAAAAAGAAGAAAATGACAGAATTCTACATTTTGAAATTTCTTTCCATTGTGCTTCTTTTTTTTTTTTTTTTTTTCTTCTTCCTTCAGTACTGGGGATTGAATTCAGGACCTTGAGTTTACCAGACAGGTGCTTATGCTACTGAGCTATTACCCTGGCCCTTTCCATTGTCTTATGGGAAACTTTTTTTCTTTTTTCCTTTTTGTAACAGGACAACCTTGGTGTTCATTTCACTTCAAAGGCATACTTACTTGCCTATTTTTTGTTTTTTGTTTTGTTTTGTTTTGTTGCAGTACTGAGGATCCAACCTATAGAGTTCCCACCCTGGTTTTTGGGCAGGTTTTCATTTCATAACCAAGACTGGTTATACACCTGTGATCCTTATGCCCCAGCCTTCTGAGTACTGGGACAGTAGGGCTGTGCCCCTCCGTGAGGCTGTGGATCTTACTCGCTTGCTGTTTTTTTGTTTTGTTTTGTTTGTTTGTTTGTTTCTTTCTTTCTTTTTTAACCTTCACTGTTATGGGAGCTTTGCCTTTTCTTTTTTATTTGTTTTAAACATTTTATTGGTGCATTTTAGATATACACAATGATAACATTCATCGTAATGAGTTTGTACCTGCAGGTGATACATGCTGCTTCTTTTTCCCATTCCCTTCCCCACCCTCCAGCTCTCTTCCTCTCCTTATTTACAAGAGGTTTGTTTATAGATTTTCCTTCTTTCCCTTTTTTTTGGTACTTACCCCCTTTCCTTGTTCCCCTTCTCATCTGAACATTTTCTTCCTGTTTCTCAATATCTGTTACTCATTTTAGTCTTTGTTTATACTTTTATTGTCTCACATCAGAGAGACAGTGCAATACTTACATATATGTACCCAGTTTACTTTGCTCTTAAGAGTATGGTTCCAAGATGCATCTCAAGATGTCTCAAGCTTATCCTGCTATATGGCAGAGTAGTATTCCATTGCATGAGTTAACCACAACTTCTTTATCCATTAATCAGTAGATGGGATTTGTGCTGTTTCAAGATTTAGCTCTTACAAACTATACCACTGTAAACATGGGTATGCATGGATCACTGGCATGATGTTTTTAGTTCTTTCAGGAACATACCAAGGCCAATAGCTGGGTCAGATAGAACCTCTAATTTAGTGGGTCCTTCTCTCTCTCTCTCTCTCTCTCTCTCTCTCTCTCTTTCTCTTAGTTTTAGTTTTTTGATGACTATCCACACTGATTACTATAGTGAATGGAGAGTTTATTTTTAGCCCTACCAGCATGTTAGCTGTTGGTCTCTTGTGATTTCTTGATAATAGTTATTCTTTCTTGATTGAATGAAATCTCAGCATTGTTTTAATTGGCATCTCTGGAATGAGCAGTGATCATGAACATTTTTTTTTTCTTTTTTTTAAATTTCTTTCTTTTTTAAAAAAATTTTTATTTATTTATTTATTTATTTTCTTGTTTTAGAACCTTTGTTTATTCACTCATTTTTATGGCTGACTCAGCCCACCCCGAGGGCAGGGCTGGCACAGCATGTGGTGTTGGGGATCGAACTGCGGTCCCAGAAGCTGCCCAAGCTTTCCCAAGCAGGCGCTTTAGACCACTGAGCCATCCCGCCAGACCCCAACATTTTTTCAAATAGTACTTATTGATCATTTCTATGTCTCATCACTCTATTCTTTTTCTGTGCAAAAGCTTTTTAATAAGATGAGATCCCAGTTGTGGATTCTTTGTGATATTTCCTGTGTGATTGACTTTGTTCATAAAGTCTTCATCTACATCTGTGTCTACCTATTCTGTCTTTTAGCAGAGTTTTTTTTTTTTTTTTTTTTTTTTTTTTTTTTTTTTTTTTTTTTTTTTTTTTTTTTTTTGTGGTACGGGGTGTTATGGTTTGTGTCTAGTTGTCCCCCCAAATCCACATGTAATCATGAGGTAAGGACTTACAGAGTTTGAGACTCACTCATGATCCACTGGGGTTATGTGTTTTAGTACTGATGGTATTATAGATCTGAGTACTGTTGGAATTATGGGTGTGGCCTGAGGCAGATAGCCTGAGACAGAGAGTTTGAATATAACATGAGAGACTCTTCTCTGTTGCCCTGGTTGGTTGGTTACCTCTTGTTGCCATTTGTTTCTGTCCTGCCACCATGAACTGAATCCTCTCTGCCCTGTTCCACTCAGCCTTGGAGCCTCTGAATATGGACTGAA
Organism: Myocastor coypus; assembly: GCA_004027025.1. Classification (NCBI taxonomy): domain Eukaryota; kingdom Metazoa; phylum Chordata; class Mammalia; order Rodentia; family Myocastoridae; genus Myocastor; species Myocastor coypus. Next base: position 5,430 of record PVJA010043275.1, on the reverse strand, counting down.
ACCTCCAGTAACTGTGAACAGCATAAACCTTTCTTTCCTTCATGTTGGGTGTCAGGTATTTGTCCCAGCAATGAGAGAAGAGTAACTGAGGCACTGGGAATCAAATTTGGGCCTTGTGCTTGCCAGGCAGGTAGGTGCTTACGCCACTGAGCTGTGTCCCAAGCTCAGATTTAGTGTTTCTGATTTAATATTTAGATCTTCGATCTATTCAGTTTTAATTTAGTGCATGATGAGGGATATAGGTCTAGTTTTAATCTTTAACATGTGGAAAGCCAGTGTTTCCAGCAACATTTATTAAAGAAAGCATCTTTTTTTTTGTCTTTTTGAGACAGGGTCTTGCTATGCAGTTGAGGTTGACCTTGAGCTCACTTTTGTAGCCCAGGCTGGTCTTGAACTCGCACCAATCTCCTGCCTCAGCCTCCCAAGTCCTGGGATTACAGGCGTGAGCCACCACGCCTGGCTATTTTTTTAGATTTTTTTTTTTTTGCATCTTTTTAAGTTAAGATGTTTGACTCCTTTGTTAAACATAAGGCAGCTTAGTGTACTTGGAGTTGTTCCTACATCTTTCTAATCTATTCCATTTTTCTTTACAGCTGTTTTCTGCCAGTACTCTACTGTTTTTTTTTTTTTTTTTTTTTTTTTTTTTTTTTTTTTTTTTTTTTTTTTTTTTTTTTTTTTTTTTTTTTTTTTTTTTTTTTATCATAGTGGCTTTGTAATATAATTTCAGATAGGGGATTGTGAAATTGCCCCCTGACTTGCCTTTGTGGTCCAAAATTGCTTTTGCGCTTCTAGTTCGCTTTTGGTTCCAAGTGAATTTTAAGATTGTCTTCTCTAGTTCTTTGAGATACCTATTGGAATTTTGATTGGGATTTCATTAAATCTGTATTACAATTTATAGATGTGATCATTTTCACTATATTGGTTCTTCTTACCCAAGAACAAGGGATATCTTTGCATTTTCCGATATCCTCTTCAGTCTCTTTTTTTTAGGAGCACAGTTGCTTTCTAATGTATCTGTGGTTTACTTTGTTAGATTCATTCCTAGGTTTTTTCATTTTGCGGGGGACTATAAAGTATTTTAATTTCATTGACTGAGTTTGTTACTTGTATATGGAAATGCTATTGAATTTTGCATGTTGACTTTCTATCCAGTGATGGTCCTGAATTTGGTTATTAAATGTAGAAGTCTTTTGTTTATTTATTATTTATTTATTTATTTTATGGCCTGCTCAGCCTGCCCTGGGGGTGAAGCTGGTGCAGCATGTGGTACTGAGGATTGAACCTCGGTCCCTGCAGTTAGCTTTAGCTTGTGTAAGCAGGTGTTTTAGACTGCTGAGCTATCTCACCAGCCCTAAATGAGAAGTTTTTGATCGAGTTTTTGGGGTCTTCTATGTAGAGTATTATGTCTTCTGCAAATAATGATAAGTTATGGGGCCAGTGAGATAGCTCGTCTAAAGCACCTGCTTAGGCAAGCTTAGGCAACTCCAGGGACTGTGGTTCGATCCCTGACACCACATGTTGCATCAGCCTCACCCCCAGGGCAGGCTGAGCCAGCTATAATATAAATAAAGCTTAAAAAGGATTTTTTTTTTTTTTAAAGAAGAAAATTCTTTTATTTATTTACTTATTTGTTTATGGCTGGTTCAGCCAACCTTGGGGATGGGGCTAGCGCAGTATGTGGTGCTGGGGATTGAACCACCCGGTCTGGGCAGTTGCCTAAGCTTTTCTAAGCAGGCGCTTTAGCCCACTGAACCATCTCACCGGCCCTTAAAAAGGATTTTTAAAAAAAAAGGTAAGTTAACTTTTTCTTTCCTGTTGTTGTTCTTTTTTTTTTTCTTTGTCTTGTCTAATTGCTGTGAATAAAGTTTCTAGAACTATATAAGAGTGGTAACAATAGACATCCTTGTCTTGTTCCTGATTTTTTTTTATTTTTTTATTAGGACTGGGGTTCAAGCTCATAACCTTGTACTTGCCAGGCAGGCACTTGTGCCACTGAGCTATCTCCCTAGTCCCTTGTTCCTGATTTTAGAGAGAGAGCTTTCTGTTTTTACTAGTTTTTTTTCTTTCTTTTGGTGTGATGTTGATTGTTGGTTTGTCATGATGTCTTTTGTCAGGTTGAGATGAAGACAGTCTATTTCAATTTTCTGTAAGGTTTTATTATGAATGGATGTTGGACTTTGTCATATACTTTTCTACATCTATTGAGATGATCATACAGATTTTGTTCTTTGCTCTGTTATTATGGTTTATTACATTTATTGACTTTTGTATGTTAAACCATCCCTGCACTCCAGGGATGAATCCTACTTGGTAATAGTATATAATCTTGATGATGGTTTGTTGCATTGTTTGCCAGTACCTTAGTAAGGAATTTTTTTCTGTGTTGCTTAAAGAGATTGGTCTGTAGTTTTCTTTCTTTCTTTCTGTCTTTCTTTCTTTCTTTCTTTCCTTCCTTCTTTCTTTCTTTCTTTCTTTCATTCATTCATTCATTCATTATGGCTGGCTCAGCCTGTCCATGTGGTGCCAGGCATTGAACCACGGTCCCTGCAGTTGCCTAAGCTTGCCTAATCAGGCACTTTAGACTGCTGAGCCATCTCGCTGACTCCTGTAGTTTTCTTTTTTGAGTTTTTTTTTTTTTTTTTTTTTTTTTTGGTAGTACTGGGGATAGAACTCAGGACCTTGTGTTTGCCAGGCAGGCATTTATGCTGCTGAGCTGTCTCCCCAGTCCTGTAGTTTTCTTTTTCAGTTAGATCCTTCTTGATTTTGATATCAGTAATGTTTGCTTCTAGAAATCAACTTGGAGTATTGCTTTCCTTTCAATTTCATTGAAGAGTTCGAGGAGTAGCAGCATAGATTTCAGCAGTGAATCCATCAGAGCCTGGGCTTTTCTTTGTTGGTATGTTTTTAGTTACATTTTCAATTTTCAATTTTTTTTTTTTTGGCAGGACTGGGGTTCAAACTCACAACCTTGCACTTGCCCAGTAGGCACTTGTGCCTTGGAGCTATCTCCCCAGCCCTCAATTTTGTTGACTGATAGTCATTTAGAAGTTTGTTTGTTTGTTTGTTTTTTTCTCTGTTGAGACAGTGTCTGTATGTAGTTCAGGCTGGCCTTGAGCTTACTTTGTAGCTCGGACTGGTCTCAACTCACCACAGTCCTCCTGCTTCAGCCTCCCAAGAACTGTGATGCAGGTGTGTGCCACCATACTTGTCAAGAAATTGCATAACTTCTTGATTCACCTTTGGTAATTCATTCTATATCTAGAAATCTTCCCATTTCTTCTGTTTTCCATCTGATTAGAATATAGACTCTCAAAGTAGATATTGGTGATGTTCAGATTTTTGTAGGATCTCTGATGATTTTACCTATTTTATTCTTTTATAAATTATTTTTTACCTGTTTCATTCTTAGTTGCATAAGGGCTTGTCGATTTTATTCTTTCAAAGAGCCAAATTTTGATCCATTTATATATAATTATTTTTTTAATGGCTGATTCAGCCTGCCCTAGGGGTGGGGCTAGCACAACATGTGGTACCAGGGATCCATTATTTTTTTTTCAATATTGTGTTCTTAGTCTCCACTGGGTTAATTTCATCTCATGATCTTTATAATTTTCTCCTGTGTATTTGACTAGCCATTTTCTGAGAACCTTGATGTTCATCATTAGATTGTCTATTTGAATTGAGTGATCTTTGTTTTTCTGCTATGGAAATTCATCATTATACATTTTTCTTGTGGGACTGTTTCATTGTGTTTCATATATATATATATATATATGTATTATATATATATATATATATATATATTTTTTTTTTTTTTTTTTTTAGGACTGGGATTCAAACTCATGACCTTACACTTGCCAGGCAGGCATTTGTGCCATAGAGTTATCTCAACCTGGCCCCAATTCTGGTATATTGCATTGGCATTAATTGTAGAAACTGTCTAATTTCTTCTTAATTTCATCTGTGACCCACTGGTTGTTAAGGAGAGTGCTGTTAATTTCTGTGTGTTTAATTTGTAAGATCTTTTGTCTTTTGGTGTTGATTTCCAATTTGATTGTACTTTGACCTAATATACATGGAGTATTTTCAGTTCCTTTGTATTTACTTAAGTATGTGCTATGAGCCAGTGTATAGGCTACTTTGGAGAACATCCTGTGTGCAGCTTAGAAGAACATGTGCTCTGATGTTGTGGGGTGGAGTACTTTGTATACATCTACTAAGTCCATTTGTTCAACAATTTGATTCAGATCTGACTTTTTCTAGCTGATGTATCTAACTAACTGTGGCGTGGGGTATTAAGGTCCCCCATCACAATTGTTTTAGTGCTTGTTTGATTTTTCATATCCTTTAATAATAGCTCTGCATAGTTAGGTACGCTGGTATTTGGTGCATATGTATTTGTGATTTTTCTCATTTTTTTGGATTGTGCCCTCTACAAGAATATTACGACTTTGTCTCTCTTGTTGTCTTGCCTTAAAATCCACTTGTCTGCAAATAGAATAGCTATCCTTTCTTTTTTTCTGGGTTCTTATTGCATGGAGTATTGTTGCTCTATCCTTTGACTTTTTAGTATATGAATTTCTTGTTGAATTAAATGTGTTTCTCTATGTAGCATATTGTTGAATGTTGCTTATTGATCCATTGTACTAGCTTGTTTTGATTGGTAAATTGAGACCATTAACATTGATAGGTTATTTATTTATTTATTGTATTTTGTAGGGAAGGGCCTAAAGGGTGTTCAGGGTCTCACTACTATACTAGATCACACTCGTAGTGATCTGCCTGTTTATAGCTTCCCAAGAGCTGGGATTACAGACACATGCCACCATGCCCAGTTTCAATTGCTGTCTCAGCACACTCTGGAGATGGGGCTGACACAGCATGGCAGGCTCCAGAGATTGAACCGCTGGCCCTTGCACCTGATTTCAAGTGCTTTAATCTGCTGAGCTATTTGGTCAGCCCAACATCAATAGTTATGACAGATGTGTATCGATTTATTCTTGTCATGGTAGTATTATGTTGTTGGTGTTACTATTTTTCCCCTCTGTTTAACTGATTGCTGCCTGGTAGATTTATTTTTTTGGTATTCATGGAGTTATAATCATTATCTCTTTCTATTTTTTTTTTTTTTTTTATGGCTGTGTCATACATTTTATTTTTATTTTTATTTTTTTTTTCAATTCTTTTATTGTTTAAATTTAACAATGGTTATATTACATATTTTCATCATTGGATCAGTTTAGATTAATACATATAGGTATATAAGATTGATCAAACAACTAAACATTAACCTTTCTAAATCCACATTATTTTTTTTTTCTTTTCCCCCTTTTTTTCTTTGAAAGTTGACATATTGCATATTGTCCTCACAATCATTCTATAGAGTGCAGTGTGTGGGCATGACCCACCTCCCTATTAATGTTGCATAGA
>PVJA010043274.1:0-16854 GCA_004027025.1 Myocastor coypus | reverse complement strand
TTTTTTTTGTCTTTTTGAGACAGGGTCTCACTATGCAGCTCAGGCTGGCCTTGAGCTCACTTTTGTAGCCCAGGCTGGTCTCGAACTCACACCGATCCTCCCGCCTCAGCCTCCCGAGTGCTGGGATTACAGGCGTGCGCCACCACGCCCGGCGATCATTATGGGTTTTATTGTCAGGCTTTGAACCAGGTTGCTTGAAGCTTCCAGCCTTGATCTTTTCCAAATTATTTTAGGTAGCCTCTTGTGTTCATTTTATAAATTTCATCAATTAAATTAAATGTAATTAATTAATTTTTGGTACTAGAGGTAGTATTGACTATTTGTAAGTAGAAGTATTCATATTCTTTTCTTACTTTTTTTATTACTTTTAATAAGAAATTATAATGTGACAGTTTTAAAACATGTTAGTAGTACATTCCCAATAATTGATTAATGCATATTGTCCTCGTTGTTGTTATATAGAGCACAGGGTGTAGACATGATAAATTTTCTAATGGTTATTGGAACAGTAGATTTCTTCTCTTTGATTTGAGAGAAGGTAGTTGTATACATAGTCAAATGTTCCGTAGTTGCAGTGGGTTACCAGCAAAACCGGCAATGTTGGAAGCTGTTGATTAGAGCCTTTTACAGCTCTAGCATACTAAACTACCTTTATGTTTTATGTGCCATATTTAAACTTTTCCGCTGGGTGGTTAAGGGCAAGTTAAAGCAAGACCTGTATAACAAAACATGTAGTTTTTGCATCTCCCAAGGTCAGTCAAATCTCCTTAGGATTTACTTTGAACCATGTACAGTACTTTGTACAGCTGTTAACAGTGTCAGCCATCTGGATGAGTCACGGCCATTGCTTGGCCAGTTTGCTCTCTGTGAAAGCCTGAGAGAATATTTTCTCTCTAGGTGACTCTCCTTAGACCTTTCTTTTCTTTTCTTTCTTTCTTTCTTTCTTTCTTTCTTTCTTTCTTCTTTTCTTTCTTTCTTTCTTTCTTTCTTTCTTTCTTTCTTTCTTTCTTTCTTTCTTTCTTTTCTGGCTGTCTCAGCCTGCCCTGAGGGTACTGGTGCAGCATATGATGCCAGGGATCGAACTGCGGTCCCTACAGTTGCCTACACTTGCCTAAGCAGACACTTTCAGTGGCTGAGCCATCTTGCTGGCCCTTTTTTGTTTTTTCTTTTGTCTTCTTGAGACAAGACCTCACTGTGCAGTTACCCTCAGGTTACCCTTGTGCTCACTTTGTAACACAGGCTGGTCTCACCCTTATGCGGATCCTCCTGCCTCAGCCTCTAGAGCACTGGGATTACAGATGTGTGCTCCATACTGAGCCACATTCTTCCATGAACCTCAAATTTTATAAAAAGTTTTTGGTGATTTCCATCATTTGGCGTGTATGTGTATCAGGCTATTTTAATATGTTTGTCTCATTTAATCTGTCCTAGAGCTCTTTTACCATTCCCATGGTGTAGGTAAAAAGAATCCAGGCTCTAGAAGATGACGCAGTTGGCACAAGGACCTCTGGGTAGGGGCATCGGGCCTGCGATGCAGACCCAGGACGCAGGCCAAGGATGATGCTCCCAGGTGCCAGACAAGCACCTGCTGAGCACACATGGGCATCAGAATGATGGAACTTTTTTTTTTTTTTAGTGGGATTTAAGTTCGAACTCATGACCTTGCCCTTGCCAGGCAGGCACTTGTGCCACGGAGCTATCTCCCTGGCCGGCAGAATGATGGAATTTTAAAACAAATCACAGATGAAACCTGTGCAGCACGCGGTTTTCCACGCTGTCCATCTGTAAGTGTCCGCTGAGTGCGGTTAAGCTCCTAGGGTATGGCAGGTGCGCTGAGGGCCCTGCGGCCCCCCTCGCTGCTCGCTTCAGAACCTCCCCGTTGCCTCAGACTGTCGCTGCACCCCGACAGTAGCCCCCACTTCAGAGTGCTACCGTGTGCATCTCAGCTGTCATCCACACTGCCTAGGTTACAGATCCAGCCCCCAGCATGGCACCCTTGGGAGTGGAAACTGAAGAGTGGGGTCTGGGGACACAGCCTTGAAGGGACAGTGGGGGCTGCCACCCCTTTCTCTTCCCTCGAGTTTCTTTGCACCTGTGAGGGGCTAATGCCTATGTGGCCACACTCTCTTGCCCTGGTTTAGGAAGAGCTGTCCTAGAAGCAGGTCATGATTATTATTTTTCTTTTTTTTTTGTCTTTTTGAGACAGGGTTTCATTATGCAGTGCAGGCTGGCTTTGAGCTCACTTTTGGAGTAGCCCAGGCTGGTCTCGAACTCTCACTGATCCTCCCTCCTCAGCCTCCCAAGTGCTGGGATTACAGGCGTGCGCCACCACGCCCAGCTGAGTTCTACATTTTTAGATCTGTGGGGGAGGGATTGAATCGAAAATCTTTGCATTGCACTAATATCTTCAGCCTTCTTTTTATTTTATTGTGATTATTTTTTAAATTTCTAACAAAAAGTTTGAAACAGGGCCTGGTTAAGTTGCCCACGCTGGGCTCCAAATCTCTCCTCCACCGGCTTCCGCCTTGCGGAGTGTTGAGAGTACGAACGTATTTCAATGGCTGGCTGATGACCATTAACATTTAAAATGTATGGCTTAAAAACTCCTGAATATAAATTTACATTTTAACAAGGTGAACTGTTGAAAAGCTCTGACACAGTTCTGGCTGGGCACGTGGCGCACATCTGTAGTCCTAGGAGGATCATGACAAGTTTCAGGCCAGCTTGGATTTAATGGGGAGGCCCTAACAACAAAGCCCTGCTCACTTTGTGGCAGTACCACATCTCAAACACTAGGTAGCGCTCTTCCCTCAAAGTTCTCGTACTGAAGCGTTTGGAAATCACTTTTTGTTTTGTTTTGCTTTGTTTTTTTTTTTTTTTGTCGTTTTGAGACAGGCTCTCACTATGCAGCTCAGGTTAGCCTTGAGCTCACATTTGTAGCCCAGGCTGGTCTCGAACGCATATTAATCCTCCTGTCTCAGCCTCCCAAATGCTGGGATTACAGGCATGCGCCACCTCGCCTAGCCTTACTCTTTGTTTTGAAAATTAATTTTTTCACTGAAAACCTCTTGCTTTTTGCAGGAAGAGCGATCAAAGATAATGCAAAAATGGGATGCACGATATGGAAGTTATATCTGATGGTTAATTGTAGAAATAGGTTTTAAAATTTCTATTTGTAGCCGGGCGTGGTGGCTCACGCCTGTAATCCCAGCACTTGGGAGGCTGAGGCAGGAGGATCAGTGTGAGTTCGAGACCAGCCTGGGCTACAAAAGTGAGCGCAGGACCAGCCTCAACTGCATAGTGAGACCCTGTCTCAAAAAGACAAAAAAAAAAAAAAAAAAAAAAATTCTATTTGTAAAGTCTGAAACAGTTTAACTGACATGCAGAAATTTGAATGGAGAAGAATCTCACCATGTAACAAAGTAAAAATGGATTAGAGAACTGCATGGTGAGCTGGAAGCAATTAACGTGCTGGGAGACAGATAAAAGTTTGAAAACCATCGGGGTAGGCAAAAACTTTCTCAGCAGAACCGCAGTTGCTAAGGAATACAAGAATCAGCAGATGAGATCCTATCAAGTTAAAAAAGTTTGCACAGTGAAAGAAACTACCACCCGAGGGAGACGACACCCTACAGAATGGGGACAACCTTTTCCCTGCAGCTTCTCCCACGGAGGACTCAGGACTCATATCTAGAACACAGAAAGAATTAAAAGAAAAGGGGCCGAGGAGATTGCTCAGGGGCACAAGTCCCTGCCTGGCAAGTGCAAGGTCCTGAGTTTGATCCCCTGTCCGGGGGGGTGGGGGGAATTACAAGAAAAAAGATAAAACCAGACCCTCCGCAGTAGAAGCTCTGATCAAAGTTGGGGAGTAAAAGAGCAGAAGGACTTGGGGCCAATAAATGCGTAAAGAGACACGCGTAAAGAGACGTTCCCCCTTGCTGGCCTTTAAAGAAATGCAAAAGAAAACGCCAGAGGTTCTGTGTTACCTCAGAAGGAAGGCCCTCATCCAGATTCAAATCACAGCCAATATGGGAAAAGGGGCCTGCCCCATGGTTCGTGGGAATGTAAAGAGCGCAGCCACCACACAGATCACCGTGCAGAGTCCTCGGAAAGCTAAAACTCGACATGTCCGTTGGCCCACATGTGCCCTTTCAGTGTCCTCCCCAGAGTGCTAAGGACATCGTACTAGAGTGGCGCATGCGTCCCCGAGTTTCCAGCAGCCCATAGCCGCTGAATCTAGGAAGAGGTCCCCACACTCAGGGCCAGGTGAGTGGACAAAGCTTTGTGTACTGATGCAAGAGGAGGCGTCTTGTGTTATCGCAGGGTCAGGGGTTCGATCCTCCGCACCACCTGCTGCGCTGCCCCCATCCCCACCCCTAGCAGGCCCCACCCTCAGGGTGTGGTGGGGTGCGCCTGTGATCCCAGCGCTGGGGAGGCTGTAAACAGGGAGGATCACTGGGAGTCAGAGCGTGTAGTGAGACCCTGTACCAAATATATCAGCAAAAAAAAAAAAAAGTGAGCTTGAAGCATTTCTAGGAAAATGGATGTCCCTCGAGATCGTAATGCTAAGTGAAATAAATCATATACACAAGCTTAAATATCACATGTTTTCTCCTCTATGAGAAACCCCGGGGTAAAAATGAAGGGCAGAATGAAAGGTCGATAATAGGAAGGGGAAATAGATGGTTCTGGAAAGGAAAGGGGATCCAGAGGTGGGGGAGGGGAGGGACGAAGAAAGGAAACCGAGGAGTGTTGGGGACAGGCGCCTGCGTCCCTCCAGGCAGTGCTGCCACACACACATACTAATAAAGTGAAATTCACAGACGTCTAAAACATTCTAGAAAAGCTAAAGCAGTTACTGTTCTAAAAGTGCATGTAAGCATTGGAAAATAATTTTATATTGTTTAGAATGTAGTTGGGGATGAAGTTACAGTAAAGATAGATTAATTAAGTTTAAAAACTTTTGCTTTAAATTGTCAGTGTGTTTGTGTAATTTATTTCAGGAAGTACGCTCATTAAAAAAATATAAAAAAAAATTAACAACAAGGATGGCGTCATTTTCTAGTGACATAAATAAACTGAGCTGAACCTTTAACCTATTAAACCTCATCATCAAAGACATCTAGTCAAGGTCACTGATAAAAATGAACTTCCTGCGCCTTTCCTTTAGAATAAACAAGGAGATGTATAAATTGAGACACCAGGCTCCCAGCGACACGGAACTCCAGGATGAGGCGCAGGACAGCTGCTGGGCTGTGACCACGGCAGCCAGGCGAATGTCCCAGGCTTGGCTCCCTCTGGACAGGGACACAGCGTGGAATGTGGCCATGGACAGCCAGGGTACTAGCATCCTGAAGCTCTCCTGCCTTCGCCTCCGGGTTTCAGGGACAAATTTCTGGGAGAAAGAGACAGCTCCCGCTGGGCTGCGTGTGTTCCTTGGCTCAGCTGCCTGGCCCGGGAGGCCTGGTCAGCCTGCAGGAGTACTCAGCTCAGTTTGGGCTATAAGACACAAAGTGTGACCAAGGATGAGGAACTCTGGTGGAGAAATGAGAGCGACAAAGGCAGGCTACAGGTGCAGGATGTGGACGCAGGCGCACCAGGGAAGATGGCAGAGGTTGAGGTTTTGGCACAGCCTTTCGGCTCTGCTTGACAGGATTTCGCAAAATTTTAGTCTTTTGGCCAAAGCTAGCTCTAAGCTGGGTATGGTGTGACCCTGGGGTCCCGACCAAGCGGCCTGCAGATGTGTGGGGAAGGAGGCCAGGTCCCCCGCTGCCTTTTCCTTCCTGCGCCTCCACTGCCTGGGTCTGTGCCACTTACGCATAGTTTATTTCTTTATTTTGTTTTTTTGTGTTAGGGTCTCACCATGTAGTTCAGGCCCACCTGGAGCTCACCACGTAGCCCTAGCTGGTCTTGAATGTGTGGCAAATCTCCTGCCTCCCGAGGGCTGGGATTCTAGGGGTGTGCCCCTGCACCCCACGTCAGATCACATTGTACAGGTAAACCCTAATCTTTGCAGCCAATGAGTTGTAAAGTTCAGATTTCAAAATAGTTTTCCAATATTTACCTTGAAAACACCAAGTTGCACCACAAGCAGATGTGGGGAAAAGAAGTGGTGTTTGAGGGTGAAAATGGCTCTGGAATTCCACAAGGATTGTAAGGGACCAGCTTTTCCAGGTGGGCAAACTCACAGCTGAGCCACGGACGCAGCCTTTGCCACCCTCCGTGACTCATCAGGGTCCTTGCTTTGTGCCTGCTCTATTTCGGGGCAAACCTTTTCCATCTTACCACCAGCTTTGACAAGGCAAGAAAGGGCTAGTAGATGTCAGGGTCAAAAATAGAACCCAGTGTTCCGAGTCCTAGCACAACACAAAAGCAAAGCGTTCCTGCCTGCACTTTGTGATCACTGAGATAAATTTAAATCGTTAGGGGTGGGGAAAAATGGGGGGGGGGGATAAGGGTCATTTACGTTGGTGCCGAACCAGAGGACCAGAGGGAATGCGCCCCTTCTGTGGTGACTTCCAGCTGGTCTGAGCCTGAGCGCCAGGTCCGTGGTTATGGCCACTTTGTGCTCACCAAGAGATCCTGTTGTCACCAAGGGGGCCAGCAGGACTCTGGCAGATCCAGAGGAAGGCCACTGGGCTTCTCCCTGCTCTCCCAGCCGTCTCTTGTAACATTACTTTTGAGAGCACGCACGTGGCGGTGCAGTTAGGTCCGCGTTAGCGCGCCTTTGGTGGTACAAAGCTAGGAACCAAACGCTTCACTTCCTAAGCCCCTCACAGTTACTACAAGGGGCAACAAGAGGCTGGCCTTCCGCGGCTGCTCACCGTGTGCTGGGCCAAGTGCCTTCTTTGCACAAAGATCTCCAGCTGCCCTCTGCCCAGTCTCTCGGGGACAGAATCTCCTGCTGCCCATGGGGCCGAGACTCCCTCTCCCCATGGAGAATCCTGTCCTGGGGCCAGGGGAGCAGGGGGCACTGCCGCTGCTGTCACTGTCATCTTGTCCTCATCAGCGATGGATGTGCGCTGTGTCACCTTCCTGCAGGGCAGGAGAGGACGCCAGGGCCCTTGCGGCTGCCAGGAACAAACCCACACGGAATCCCGGGAAAGGGCCGTGGCCGGATGCTTGAAGCCTCTTGACCCTCGAGGTAAGGCCGAGAAGGAGCAGCGCCAGGCCTGCAGATGGCCGGCCGAGGCAGAAATGCTGCCCGAGGTGCAGGGGACGCGGAGGGCCATGCACTGAGGCACGAGGCAGAGCAGTCGGACAAGCAGCTGAGGAGGGCTTTGGGCTGCCAGAGACTAGGACGCATCGTGATTGGCTTCTTTTTTTCTTGTTTTTGTTTGATTTGGGGTCCTGCTATGCTGTCTTGGCTGGCTGTAGAGTCCCGGCCTCAAGCCATTTGTCCACCTCAGCCTCTCGGTATCTGGGGCTCCCGCCGTGCTCTTGTTTTGTACTTTGATGGCTCCTCCTCTGCCAAATATCCAAATGCTGAAGTGATTCCAGATATGAACTGTTTTGAGTGGTGTGACACCCACTGTGGAAACGCCCGCACCAGCAGCGAAAACCCGCACCACAAGTATTGTTTTATGCATTTAAAGCAAGGTGTGGAATTGCCTTTAGGTTTGCACAGTGTGGTGTTAGGCTGGGCGTGGCACACATGGCCATAATCCCAGCTCTCGGGGGCAGAGGCAGGAGGATCACCTTGAGTTCAAGGACAGCCTGGCTACAAAATGAGTTCAAGGCAAGCCTGACCAGCACTACCTAGTGAAAACTTGTCTCACATACAAAAGAAGTGTATATGTGGTTACATTTGGGTCCTTAAGATATCTCATTAAAGGCTAGGGAGATAGCTAAGCAGTCTAAGCACCTGCCTAGCAAGTGCAAGGACCTGGGTTGGATCTCCAGCACTGTGTGCTGTGCCAGCCCAAAGGTGGCACACACCTGTAACCCCAGTGCTGGGAAGGCTGAGACAGGAAGATCCCTAATGAGCCTGAGCTGCATAGCTAGACCCTGTACCAAATAAATAAATAAAAGATTAAACTTTTTTTTTTTTTAATCGATAGGTTCTGGCCCAAGTGCAGACTGCTAAATTGTCATGGCCCTGATCCAACATGGCCGAATCACCAAAACAACATCTCACCTTCCCGATGGCCCCTCCTCCTCCTCCTTCCCCTGGTTACCACTTCCTTTTACCTTTTGGGCCCACACCAGGGAGCCCAGTCAGCTCCCTGTGTGTTGCTGAACCTGCTCCTCAAATCCTGTCCCCAGCAGAAGCCCGTAAGTGTCAGCTCCCCACCTCAGGTGAGAGGATCCCCCTTCTGCCTGCCCCGGATCCTCTCCAAATCTTGAGAGTTAATAAAGGGCCCCCCTTTTATTTCTGCTTTTCTGCCACCACTGATAAGAAAGAGAGATTTCTCATTAAGTATGTATAAATATCCCAAATCTGAAAAAAATATGCCATCTCTACAATACTTTTTTCTCGAGTCCTTGAGAATACAAATGTAATCTGTCTTTCCTTTTCTTGTCTGTATAAGGGTGAGATGGTGAAAACCCTTATCTAAGTAAAGTCTAATAAAAATTTTTAATTTATTTTTTGTTCTTGACATGGGGTCCTGCTATATAGCTCGGACTCATCGCAATCCTGCTGTGTTAACACCCCCAGCACTGGGATGGTAGGTGTGAGTCGCCATGCCTACCAGGGATTGAACCTGGGTCTTCGTACTTGCCAGGAGGGTACTTAGACCGCCAAGCTATCTCCCTAGCCCTAAAGTCTAATAAGAATTTTATTTGTTTATCTATTTATTTACTTATTTATATTTTTAGGGAAGGGTCTACAGGGTGTTCAGGGTCTCACTACTAGCTCAGACTCCATAGTGACCCACCTCCCAAGAGCTGGGATTACAGGTGTGTGCCACCATGCCCAGTCTCAATTGCTGTCTCAGTGTGCCCCGGGAGGGTGGGGCTGGCATGGCACACCCAGTTGAATCCCTGGCTCCTGCACGGGCTTGCAGGAACTTTAATCCACTGAGCTATTTGGCTGGCCCCTAATAAGAATTTTGTTTATTTATTTATTTATTTATTTTTCACAGGACCAGGGTTCGAACTCAGGACCTTGCGCTTGCCAGGCAGGCACTTGTGCCATGCAGCTATCTCCCTGGCCCCCTAATAAGAATTTTAAATGAAACCTAAAACGAACATTTGAAGCACAGCGAACGACGTACTGCCATTAGCTGTCATGGTTTCAACTGGCTTAAGGCATCCCTCCAGTGTTTCATTTTGTAACTGACAGTGTTTTAGACATGTTGGCATGTGGCATTTTAAGGAACATTTGTATTTATTTATTTTTTTCTTGTTTCAGAACCTTTGTTTGCTTATTTACTCACTTTTATGGCTGCCTCGACTGCCCCGAGGGCAGGGCTGGCGCAGCATGTGGTGCCGGGGATCGAACCACGGTCCCTGAAGCTGCCCAAGCTGCCCAAGCTTTTCCAAGCAGGCGCTTTAGACCACTGAGCCATCCCGCCGGGCCCCTTAAGGAACATTTTAAAGAACGTTTTTATAGAACCTGAGACAGAAAGGTTGAGCAACTGAAGATTGTACAGCTAAGAGGAGAGAGAGCTGAGAGGTGAAAGGCCGGACTTCTTAGGAGCCTAGGTCACGTGCGAAGCTCCAGGGCCGCGCTCTCTGTCCCTCCTCTCCCGCTGGTGCCACGCTGGGTGCCCCCACACAGAATGCGTCCTTTCTTCTCGCCTGCTTGCTGAGCTGAGTTCCCCAGCCATCTGAGACAGTCATACTTTCCTGTTGCAGTTGACCAAGGTCATCCCACGCCGCAGATGTGGACCAGGGTATGGTTACCTGGTGACAGAGAGAGGCGGCCTCTGAGTCCCCCAGGAGGTGACTGTGCTCTACAGTGCCTTCTTCATGGAGGAGGTGAAGGGCTTGGGGGGGCCTAGGCAGTGAGCACTGGGGTGCCTGAGGGGCGCTGTGGCTTTTCTGTTTTGTCTCAAGCTCCTGTTGCGGTGAAACCATGGAGACTTGCGGGTTCCCGTGGGCACCCTCGGGCGCATCTGAGTGATGTTTCGTCCACGTGTGCATCCGCGCTGTGTTCTGAACCAAGCAGCTCTGGTGGGCAGCTGGGAAATCTCCTCCGCCGTAACGCAGGTGACGTCACGCGCATCGCGAGCGCTTTGCGTTCTCCTCTGTAATAATCAAGGCACTTGTGTGTTTATTACCCAAAGGGTTTCTTTACTGGCTGCCTTCCCCCTTGTCCCAAGTCTGCAAGCGAGGGCATCCGGGGTGCTCATGCCCGATGCTCAGTAAGTGCTCGGAATCTGTGAGGCTGAAGTGCTCCAGCCGCAGGTCCTCTGATGATGTGCTGTTATTTTAAAGCTGGTATTTTCAGGCTGGGGTCTGGGGAAGAGGATGCTCGTTTCTCCGTGACAGCCAGGAAAGGGCTCTGACCGTCCTCCATGTCCCGTTCATGGTTCCATCAGAGGCCCATGGTACATCCCTTCCTGAGGACTCCATCGAGCAGAAAGAGGCGTCAGCGGTGGGCATCGGTTTGCCATGTTTCAGCCCTGACTGCCGGCTGAGTGGGAGGAGCGAAGAGCCGGTGGGAGTCAGGGCTGAAGCGACACGCTCTGGGAGACGAGAAACCGTGAGGAGAAACAGCAGGAGAGAAAGCGGGGCATCCAAGGGCGTGAGGCACCCGAGGCCGAGTGGGGAGAGCGCAGCCGCCGCCCGGTGTGGCGAGCAGCTGGCACTCCGAAAGAGCGAGCCTGCAGTGTCGCCCTTCCCTGTCCCAAGTCTTATAACCGGCACTTTTCCAACAGCACACCTGGGCCTAAAACTAAGTCACCTCTGAACACAGACCTGCGGCTTGGACTAGGGGGAGAGTCTGAAGTCACGTCTGGTGTGCACTGTGCTCCGTATGTGACATGGGTGGGTGCAGCACCATGACCCAAACAAGCAGGGGCCAGGGCCACCCACCCCCGGAGCCTAGAAAGGTCCACTGCCGCTCCTTGGAGGGAGGTGGTGGAAGTGCCGTGAAAGGTCAACTGTGTTTGGCCCAGCACTGCTGTGACGGGTGTGAGCGTGTTGTCACAGAGCCTGCCTGACTTCAGGTCACATGGAAAAAAGTTGAAGTCACAGGCTCGAGGTGGGGAAGCTCATCCCTCGCTTTGGAAGCCTCTGGAGAACTGTGGCTGTCTCGGCTCCTCTTCTCTCGCTCGTTGCTGGGACAAACACCCGGGCGCCCAAAATGAGGGAAGGAAACATTTATCTAGCTCACAGTTCCTGGAAGTTTCAGTGCTTATTCACCTGGCTCCAAGGCAGAGGTATATGGCAGAGGGCAACCTTTCATGGTGGCAACAAAGAGCAAGAGCGCCTGGGAGAGCTAGCAGCAGCTCCAGCAGCTAACTTCTCTTCCTCCCTTACACTGAAATGCAGATCGCCTGCCCCAGGGGAGAGGCAGCACCCATTTCTACAATAATCAATTACAAAGCCCAGAAGCCACCTCATGACTGCAGGAGGCTTTGGGGGGACACCTATGCACAAACAATAAAGGTGGCTTAATGCAGCCCCCCTTGAAAATAAAGTCATTGCACAGAAAGGGCTGGTGTTGTCACGTCTCATGTGACGACGGTCTCTGTCTTTCATTAGAAACACAAATAGGGCAGGGCGTGGCGGTAGGGGCTGACAATCCTAGCACCCAGGAGGCTGAGGCAGGAGGACCACAGCCAGTTCCTGGCCAGGTCGGCCCACATAGTGAGTTCAAGGAACCTGAATGGCAAAGTGGGAACATTCTCAAAAGAACAAAAAACAAACCAACAAGCCAAAAACCCTAAACAAATAAACAAACAACAAAATCAAAACACAGCAGTGGTAGAACCCTTGCCTGGAAAGAGCAAGGCCCTAGGTTCAATCCCCAGTACCACCAAACAAAAAGACAAAACCCCACAGAAACCTAAGCGAGGCAAGTTGGGGGGTTGGAGGTCTGTCTTAGAGGTATAGAACCTTATGTAGCAAGCTCAAGGCCCTAGACTCCAGAGGCATGCGAGCAAATTGGTTTGTCTGTTCGCTTTGTGCAATTTGTATGTTCCCTTAAAATTCTTTACAGGTAAGCTTCTTCTCCTTTGGATGTTATTGACATATTCAGAAGCCTTAGGGAAGCTCACTTTAAAAAAAAAAAAAAAAAGATGTCTCTCCTAAGTAGTTCTGTGTCTTTCCCTGGCCATTTGGTGTCCCGATGACAAGTGGCTCGTAGGTGTGGGTTCTGTGTAGGAAGTCTCCTCCGTGGCTCCATGGAGAATGTTTACTGTGGAAAGGGAACTTTTGCCCTGTGAAGTCACCTCCCCGGAGCCACCAGGAGCTTTCTGTTATTCTATCACAGGAAATGCCTGGTGGCCCACAAAAGCAGTCTTCCAAGTGCAGCTGCAGAGAGAGAGAGAGAGAGAGAGAGAGAGAGAGAGAGAGCTAACTGCTGAATGCAACAGTAACAGTAAGGTCTGGGGACCCCGCAGAGGGGTGGCTCACCTCCTTGGCCTGGAAGAGGCTGACTGGGAGACTCTTGGGACAGTGTCAGAAGGGACAAAGGTCAACTGAGTCGTCACAACAGAAGAGATGTAAGAGGATGTCTTTTGTGTCTCAGCAAGGCAGTAGAGAATTATATTTAGATGTCACGTCTTTGTACTACCCAGAGCCCCTGCTCCCGTCCCTAAGTCTTACCTAGAATTTATTAGGAATTCCCAAGGCCTCTGCTTTAAAGGTTAGATAAGACAGTGACTGGTAGACCTATCAAGTTTCTTTTAGACCCGGTGAGTGGAGCAGCCTCATTTATGCAAGTTCTCTACTGCTTGGAGATACTCCTGGTCTCAAGTATCATATTTTATTTTATATGTGTATGAGTGTGTATGTATGTATTTGGTACAGGGTCTCACTATAAACTCTGACTCGCACTGATCTGTTTGCAGCCTCCCCAGTGCTGGGATTGCAGGCATGCACCAACGTGCCTGGTCTCTGTGGCCAGCTCAATGCGCCCAGGGGCAGGGCCGGCAAGGTGTGTGGTGTGGGAGTTGAACCCCAGTTTCTGTGCTTGCTTAAGCGGGTGCTTAGTCCACTAAGCTCTCTTGCTGGCCAAAGTACCAGATTTTAGAAGAAAACTCTCTTATATCAGTAAACTCAACTGAACATAGGAATGTGCCCTCCATGATTTAAAATAATTCAGTATCAAGGTCAATTCATTCTGCGGCAGAGGTCAAACCCTATAATTCTTTGAGCCTCAGTTGTCTCCTGTGGAAAGAAGTGTTTTGTGCATCCTATTAGTCCAGATTCCAGATACCAGGATTCTACATCGGCAGGCTCCGTGTGGCATACCAGCTGGCAAGAGAAGCGGGCCTGAGCCGTGGGCTTCAGGGCATGCCTAGGAGTGTGGGTGTCAGGGTTAGATTTCTGCCCGACAGTACCTGCTCCTTGACCTTGTAGGAGGTGAGCTGGGATGAGCCGGGGCCTGCTGGGAGATCAGGACCCACCTTTTGAGGCTGCTTCTGGGATTTTTGTTTTGTTTTGTTTGTTTGTTTATTTTTTTGTTTTGTTTTGTTTTTTGTCCTTTTGAGAGAGGGTCTCACTGTGCAGTTCAGGCTGGCCTTGAGCTCACTTTTGTAGCCCAGGCTGGTCTCGAACTCACATCGATCCTCCTGCCTCAGCCTCCCAAGTGCTGGGATTCCAGGCATGCGCCACCACGCCCAGCTGCTTCTGGGATATTTGAGGGCCACTTTAACAGGTATATTTTTCTGAAGTCCAAGGTAAGAAGTTGAGACATGCATCTAATCTTTAATTTTTCTATCAATAAGAGAGTGTGTGTGTGCATGTGTACGCACACGCGCGTGTGCTGCAGTGCACTAGGTAGCTTGCCTGAGTTGGCCTGCAGACCGACCCGATGCTCTTTCCCTATCCAGTCTTTGCTTCGGCTCCTGCGCATTCTCTTCCCAGCGTCACCCTGACTTTCCGCCTTCTGGCTCCATCTTTTTAATTATCCGATTCTGGAAAGAATCCCGAAAATTAGGTTTGGTCAGAAGCTCACATTCTTAAGGTCTGACCTGCCTCGTTTTCTATCAGCCCCAGGTAATGTCTGAGGACCCTGGGCTGTCTTCAGGCAAGGTTCCAGTCCCAGCAATGTCACTAGAAATCCCCCAGCCCCGGCGTTTCCCTTGGTAATTTTCCATCAGCTGACCCACCCTTGTCCCTGGCTATAAATCTCATTTTCCCTCAGTCTATTCTGAGTAGACCTGCTCTATAATGAAGTCTCTTATTACAATAGTCCTACATCAAACCTATTTTTAACACGTTACTCTCCGGTTCTCATTTTTCTCAAAATCCTTTCTGGTGTTCAGAGCCGCTACAGGAGGATAGGCCTGAGGTGCCCACCAAGGGCCCCGTTATTTTGTCTACAGTAAGCTGGAAGGCCCCGGAGCAGCGCAGGCTCACAGGGGTCGATGCCGTCACGCCCCTGGGAGAGAGGACTCAAGAGTCTCTGGGCCGCTGTTGGCAGCCTGCGACTGCCTGTTACACAACTGGTGGTTGCTGCACACCTCCCACGGACCACAACAATTCATGGAAATTAATAAATGCATTTATTGGGGGAGGTCATGGGTAAAACAGGAAAATCAGTTCCCCAGCTTCCCAGACAAATGCTCGAGGACTGAGTTTCAATAGAAGCCAGCAGCCTTCTTCACAGGACTGAGTATTTATAGCAAGCAGAAGCAGCTCAAATTCTTAGGTAGTTCAGCAAGGTTAAGTACAGGTCTTGTGTCTGCTTAGTGAACAGATGTGTGTGGAGGAGGGTTGGCTCACAAAACAACAACTACTAGGAATTCTGGGATATGGGGAGACTGAACTAACGAGGCAATGTCCTCCTCTCAGACTGTGGCCCTAGAGAAATAATCCCTGTCTTAGTTACTTTTTACTCATTGCTGGGACAAATACCCAACACTCAAAATGAAGAAAGGAAAGGTTTACTTAGCTCACAGTTTGTGGAGGTTTCAGTCCATATTCGGCTGACCCAAGGCTGAGTGGAACAGAGCAGAGAGCATCCAGTTCATGGCGGCAGAACAGCAACAAAATAGTGACAGAGGCAGCTAGCCAATCATGGCAGCAAAGAGCAACAGCGCTAGTCTGTCTCTCTGTCTCTCTTTATAGTACACTCAGGCTCTCTGCCTCAGTCTATCTGCCTTGGGCCACACCCATAATCCCAGCAGTACTCAAACCATAATCCCATCAGTATTAAAACACATAATCCCAAGGACTCATGAGTCAAGTCTCAATCTATAGAAGTCCCTGCCCATGATTGCATGAGGCTTTGGGGGGACAACTAGATATAAACCGTAACATTCCCTTTTGCTAAAGGTGACATGCAGTTCAGTATGACCAAGAATGATCTTTTCAACAAATAATAGAAGTGGATCTCCACAAACAGATGAGTGAAGTTGAGACTCCTTTTATCATCCACAAAGCCAACTCAGAACAGGACACAGGTCTAGGTATAACAGCAAGGAAAACAAGAAGCAGTTGCTTAGTTGAGACCGCCAAACCATTAGCAAACAGATGAAAAAATAGAGGAGTAGGACTGTATTAGTCCCCTTGCCCTGTTGGGATGGCATGCCAGGCATGCGCTGTTTCTCTCTGCATTTAGGTCTGGGGAGTGAACTCCCTACCTCGCGCTTGCCAGGCAGGGGCTGCAGTGCAGCTGAGCTATGTCCCCAGCCCTACATGTGCAACTTAAAAGAAAAAAAGGTTTATTTTGTTTTCAGTCCACGGTTAGCTTGCAACAAGACAGATCCCTACAGGAGGGCCATGATAGAGGGAGGCTGCCCGTCCTGCATAAGATTGGGAGGGAAGAACTAGAGAGAAGAGGCTGGGGGCAGAGGTACCTCCCAGGTGCACCCCGACTGCGCCGCACCATGTTGAACGTGGCTGCCTCGGGGACCAAGCCCACAACACAGGCACCTTTGCGAGGCTTTCAGCCTTCTGTGCTGTAAACCACAGGGAAGTACATGACAAATTACAGGACGGGAGAATGCAGGTACAGGCCACACCGGCATCTCATAAGGAGCGGATATCCCGAACATAGAATGAACTCTTACAGGTCACACTCAAAAAGACAACTCTGAACGGCAGCTGGAAGATTTCAATAGACATATCTCCAGGGCTGGGGAGAGAGCTCAGTTTATCATCATCTGCCTGGCAAGTGCAAGGTCCTGAGTTCAATCCTAGTGTCCTGCCCCTCCAAAATAGACACATCTCCAAAGAAGATACACAGGTGGACGATAAACACATGAAAAGCCAGGCGCTGCTGCTAGCTGTTACAAAACTGCAGATCAAGACTGTAATGAGGTACCATTTCAGCCACTAGGTTGACAATAATCAAGAAGATGACCAAAGGGCCAGCAAGATAGCTCAGTGGACTAAGGGCCTACTTAGGCAAGTGCATAGACTACCACCTGCTGCACTGGCCCTGCCACCAGGTGTGCTGAGTCAGCCACTGAGACTGGGTGTGGTGGTGCATGCCTGTAACCCCAGCACAGGGGAGACTGAGGCAGGAGGAGGATTGTTAGGAGTCTGAGCTGCATAATGAGACCATGTACCAAGTACATGGGAGAAGGAGGAGGAGGAGGAGGAGAAGGAGGAGGGGAAGGAGGAGGGGGATGAAGGGGGAGAAGGAAGAGAAAAGGAGAAGGAGAAGAAGGAGGACAAAGGAGGAGGAGAAAGAGGAGGAGAAGTAGGAGAAGGAGGGAAGAAAAGGAGGAAAGGCAGTACGAAGAGAAGGAGGGGGAGAAGGAGAAGGAGGAGAAGGGGAAGGGGAAG
>PVJA010043273.1:0-16815 GCA_004027025.1 Myocastor coypus | reverse complement strand
CTTCTTCTTCTTCTTCTTCTTCTTCTTCTTCTTCTTCTTCTTCTTCTTCTTCTTCTTCTTCTTCTTCTTCCTCTTCCTCTTCTAGAATCCTTATGAATCTGTATATATGTCACCACATTTGTTGTTCTCCTCCTCCTCCTTCTCCTTCTCGGTACAGAGTCTTGCTACACAGTTTAGACTCATAGTGATCTGCCTGTTTTCAGCCTCCTAGGAGCTGGGATTGTAGGTGTGCACCAGCAGCCCCAGCTTGATGGCCCACTCAGCGTGCCAGACGGTGGAGCTAGTGTGACATGTATTGCTAGGGATCAAACCCCAGTTCCTGCAATTGTCTAATCAGACATTTAGTCTGCTAAGCCATCCCCACATTTTCTATTCTCTGTATAGATGCAACAAAGTGGGACATTTCCTTAGCCTCTGTGACTAATGTGAGAACACTAACATGGAGTGTAACTTCTGTGCCCCTGTTCTGACCAATCCAAGATAGATATCAAGTGGAAGCCATAAATAAACTTTTATTCTTTTAGCCATTGAGGCTTATGAGCTCTTTGTTGCTGCCACATAATGTAACACATCCTGACTGATGAATGCTTTTATAATACAACATATTCCTTGACTGGTTCAGCATCCTCTGGAAAGAACATAAAAAATTAGGAAAAATGATCCAGGATTTGGAATGATTGGATAAAGAATATGAGTGACATGCATTGTAACCTTCTATAAAAATAGTTTTATGTAGCAACACATGTCACACTAGCTCCACCCTCTGGCATGCTGAGTGGGCCACCAAGCTGGGGCTGGTGGTACACACCTGCAATCCCAGCTCTGGAGACGCTGAAAACAGGCAGATCACTATGAGTCCCAAATTGTGTTTTGAAATGGGTTTCAATTAATGGAGATCTAAAATGAAGCCTACATAATCCAGGCATTGGAAAGATTAAATGCCAGTGGGAATCAGATTCATATGTTTTGATTAGTAATTTCCTCAGAGACCAATCCTAAGCAAGCTGTTGGTCCTTCCTGGGCTTCTTTGCAGAGTCAGGAGAAGCTCTCCTCTTTTGCTCCCCAGTGCTCTGAGTTGGCCATGGAGAGCTGTCCAAGGACTCAGAGAAGAAAGCAGCTATTATGGCTTATGCCTAGTTTTCCTCCCAAAGCCTCATGCAATCATGAGGTGGGTAGACTTTGAGATTTGACTCATGATCCGCTGGGATTATGTGTTTTAGTACTGATGGGACTATGGGTCTGAGTGCTGTTGGAATTACTTGACTCATGATCCACTGGGATTATGTGGTTTAGTACTAATGGGGTTATTGGTCTGAGTACAGCTGAGATTATGGGTGTAGCCTAAGGTTGATAGGGTGAGGCAGAGAGCCTGAATTTAATATAAAAAGAGAGAGGCTAGTGTTGTTGCTTTCTGCTCCCTTGGTTGTTCCATTTCCTCTGTCACCATTGTTGCTATTCTGCTGCCATGAACTGCTGCTCTATGCCATGTGCCTCTCTGACTTGGAGCCAGCCGAATATGGATTGAAACCTCCAGTAACTGTGAGCTAAATAAACCTTTCCTTCCTTCATTTTGGTTGTCGGGTATTTGTCCCAGCAATGAAAGAAGAGTAACTAAGATGGCAGCCTTTGAAACTAGAGCTTTATAGAATAAAGGAAAAAAAATCCCCAATTATTGGCCAATTACTCTGTGTGAGGCATTATATTTTATATACAATATCTCATGTAGGTACCAAGGTAACTATATGAGCTGAATAATTTTACCTTCATTTATCAGATGAAGAATCAAGACAGATTGCAATATGGCAGGAGACACAAACCTGCCTTATGAAGCTGGTATGAAGTAAATATTGTGACCTAGACCTCACACACATAAATATGTTATAAACTCAGTGTGGGTATGACCCATTACTGATAAGCAGAATTCGCAAAAAGCTATATATTTAAGAAATATTTCACCTGCCCCAAGAACTGAGGTTGGTATAAGGGCACGTTCTTATCCCTGAGATAATCGCAAATGCAGCAGCAATCCAGGGATGTACAGAATAATGTAATAGTATGTGCTAATATAGGGTAGGACTTTTTAAAGTTTTATAAATAAGAAAGATCACATATATCCCTGACCAAGTCAATGAGAACTGAGATGTTTTGGAAGGTAAGTTGGAACCTGACCTTACCCTTCTCTGAGAGTAAATGGAAGAAGGCTGGGATGAGAGTTGAAAAGTGGGGATGAAAGATAAAAAACTTAGTAATGAACATAGTAAATCTAGAAAATAGCAAGTACCAGCATGCGTGAAAACATGTTTTACAACAACTAATAAATAGTGAATTAATGAAATCCATGAACAATCAATTAAAAAGGAATTATGAAGCCCTTCTTTTCTAATTCACACCCAAGAAGTAGCCATTCTGGGTCACAATGATGTGGTTCTATGTGGTCTTTATTAATACCCACAACAGCGATTTCTAGTACTTGGTGTCATACACTTGTGGGGAGTTTGTTAAAATTATAGTCTTATGGACTGTTGTAAACCTACCCAGTTGGACTTTTAAGATGAGCCCAGGCAAAAAGTGAGAGAATATAAACCCCTTTCTAGGCTAACAAAAATTTACTCCTTAAAAATGCATCGTATATGACTCTGACATTTATTTAATGGAACACGAGGAAAAGCAAAAGATGTCTCATTTGTGACTGTACCCAAGCAAATCTACTCAATCCCCAGGTCACGTATCCCACTCACTGAAGTGGAAGTTCTTCAGCTAGCTGATCAGTTGATAGAAAGCTCCAGGGACCACGTATTCTTACTTGAGCATATCCACTGCCACACTCTCAACTATCTCCAGTGTACCAAGGCTGTCTGTCTTAGGAGACTTTCGGGAAGCAGAATGTTCTTTATCTTCTTACAGTCTCTCTGATGTTCTAATACCTTAAAGACTGTCTTTATGTACACCCGAGAGCTGGCTGACTCATGCTCCTGGCCCTTTTAACCTCGTGCAGTCCTGATGGTGTATTTTTTTCTTAGCACATGTTTGTGATTCATTAGAGTGCATCCGTCATGGTGAATACAAATGAGGTACATGTTGTATCTTAATGCTTTTTACTTCCTTTCCCTTGCCCTCCCTGTCTTTTTCCTCCATCACTAAATCCTTTCCCCATTTGCAAAAGATCTACCTCCTTGTTTCCTGTCATCTGTCTTTTATTTTGCCATTTAAATTACTTGTATTTTGAGTTTCTCTTACAAAGGAAACCCTGCAATATTTAACCATCTGTGTCTGACATATATCTTTTAGCATTGTGGTCTCAAGGTGCATCCATTTTTATACAAATGACTCAAATTTATCCTTCTTTGTGGCTGAACAATGCTATATTGTGTATATATACCACAATTATTTTGTTTGTCCATCTGTTGATGGAGATATTGACCACTTCCAAAATTTGTGTATTATGAGTTGTGCTGGTATGGATCTGCATGTAATGCTATAGTATGATGTCTTCCACACTTGGGAGCTACTTAGAAAAAGTATAACTGAGTCAAATGGAATTTCTATCTTTAGTTTTTTGAGAAATCTCTATGGTAATGTGTATAATTGTTGAACTAGTTTACATTCCCACTGATAACGTAGAAAGTTTCCTTTTTCCATATAACATTGCCAGCATGTATTGGTTTTTAAATTCTTGGTGATAGTCACCATTATAGGAATAAGACAGAATCTCAATGTTATTTTAGCTTATGTTTCTCTAGTGGCCAGAGATACTGAACATTTTTTTTTTCTGTACCTATTAGCCAGTTTGTATTTCTTCTGGAAAGCATGAATTAATTTCAGTTGTCCAGTTTTTCATTGGGTGTTTGCTGTTTGGGGATTTATATTTTAATTGTATATTCTAGATGTTAGTCCTTCTGCGTAAGCGGTTGCTGACAATTTTTTCCCATTCTATACCTTGTCTTTTCATTTGGTTGGTTGTCTCCTTTGTTGAACAGAAGCATTTCAATTTGATATAATCCTAATTATTGGTTCTTGTTATCATTTCTTGTACACTGGCATTCTGTTCAGAACATCCTCACCTATGTCTATGTTTTCATGTCTTACCTGTTTGATCTTCCAGAAGATTAAGTATTTCTTTTAATATCTAGATCTTGATCTATTTGGATTACATTTTCATCCAGGGTAAGAAATACTATGCTAGAGTCATTTTTCTACATGTGGATTGCCTGTTTCCTCAGCATCATTTGCTGAAGAGGCTACTTTTCCTCAATTATGTTTTTTGACCCCTTTGTTTCAGCCATGCCTAGGGTTGTTTCTGCATCCTTTATACTGTCTCACTGATTCATCCATCTGTTCTTATGCAGTAACACATTGTCTTTATCATAGACAATGCTTTGTACTAGAACTTGAAATCTGGGATTGCATGCTGAGGATTGCTCTTACGATTCTGGGTATCTTTTGGCTCTACATAATTTTTTTTTTTTTTTTTGCCTTTTTGAGACAGAGTCTTGCTGTGCAGTTCAGGCTGGCTTTGAGCTCACTTTTGTAGCCCAGGCTGGTCTCGAACTTGCACCAATCCTCCTGCCTCAGCCTCCCGAGTGCTGGGATTACAGGCGTGAGCCACCACGCCCGGCTATTCTACATAAATTTTGAAATTATTTTTTCCAAGTTCTGTGAGGAATACTGATGACATTTGGACTGTGATTGCATCAACTCTACACATCAGTGTTGGTAGTAGAGCCATTTGGACCATTTGGTTCCACCGATCCTAGCGGTTTTATTTAGTCTAATGTTTTTTAAGGCTTCAGTCCATGGCCATGGGCCCCATTGCACTGGACCTGTGACTGCACAGAGCATCACAGTGAGTGTGAGGTGCAGGTGTCTGCTCACCATGTGGCAAGGATGAAAGAGAAGAAGAGGGTGAGCAGGCTCTTATTCCTTTTAAAGCTGGTATGACAGCCTGGTATGACAAAAGGCTTCCAAGTGAGCTCCACCTTCTCAAAAACTCCTTCACATCCCGTGGACACTATGTGTCAGGGCCCTGAACCTTCAATATAGAGAGCTTTTGGAGACCCTGAAAATATGACTTGGAATGCAAAATCAAATATAGAAAAATTTTAATTTTAGCATTTAGGAAAGCATAGAACCTTTCTATTGTTCCTCAAGACTCTTAAAGTGCCCAGACTGACACTGAAAACATGCTTGGGGTTAAACCAATGAATCCCTCACAAATTCAGGGAGGCAAATCCGTTTATGCAAGTGAAAATATTTTTGTGACTTTTGTTAGGTATAGCTCAATATTAGCTATCTTTTTCTATTAGAACAGTATGCTTTAATGGGATTTGGGATTTGGATTCATAGAATGTATCTCTGGGCTTATAAATTTATACACAAACTATTTAATTTGTTCCATGAAATAACTAACAATGCTTAATCACGTGTTAAGCAGGACTCAAGATGAGGATATGTAGTTGCACAGTTAGTCCACTAAGGGGAGTCATTTCCACAGCAAAGAAAGGACAAAAGCCGATGAGCTACTATGTTAGGATCCAGCGGCAACTTCAATGTATTAACATAAAATTGCTTATTTGACCAGGTCTCTAGATTCCTCAAAGCATCACTGCATTATAATAATTACAATCACATTAAAAAGTCAATACAAACAATTAGCTGTGCTGAATTAAACCCCAAATCTGTACCATTACATGCTATTACACTTCTGCAAGAGAAAGTAGAGAACTTTCTTTCCCCCTCTCTCCATTATCTTCATATATATCCAGCACAAATAAATTTAATTGTAGGAAACAATAGGATGGAGAATTTTATTGAGGATGGAAAAATTTATTGAGGACTTGGTATGCGTTCACAGCACTATGAACACTGATTCGCTCAGTCTTCACAATGTTCCTATAATGCTGGAAATAGATATCATTGGGCACATTCACGATAAAAATAGAGGTACAGAGAGGTTGCCAGTGCCCAAGATCACACGCTTAAGAAAGAGAGGCAGTCTCCAGTGTACTGCTGCCTGTCAGTCATAAGGCTCACAAGGCTTAGCTGAAATAATGAGAAAGTGTGTGTGTCTATGTGTCTGTGAGTATGATTATACACACACACACACACACACACACACACACACACACACACACAGATAGAGACGGAGACAGAGAGGCAGTTTAGCTGGAAAAGATCCACTATGAGAATCAGAAGTTTGTTTCCTTAAGACTCAGAGAAAAGTCAAAATAGAGAACTCCAGACAGCTGCACAACACAGCAAAACGCCAAAGGACCATGAATGCAGATGAACTTGCTTTGAATACATTATAATACTGGAAAATATGTCCACGGTCATTAGGGAGGATAATGCTGGGGATAAGGAGATGGAGAGAACAGGGGAACCGAAATCCTACTGCAGTAGAAAGACATGGTGCTGTGTAAAACTGGACTTTGTTATGGTTTCATGTCTTCATATTTTGTTAATTGCCTCATCGTCTTGGACAGTCTTGAAAAGTTTGTCTCATGCCTGTTTTATTGCAGTGCAGCTTTTAAACACCGTGGCTTTGCTATATTTTCTCAGTGTGGAAGACACATAAACCTCAATTTGCTGGATGCTAAAAATGTCTCACAGAGAAATCCAAAGAGTTTAAGAGCTAAGCCAATTTCCCCCACCCTAAAGTGATTTCAGAAGTCTTATAGTCAACACAGAAAATACTAAAGATAAGAAACTAAATGAATTATTTATTACCTAACAGAAGGGGAAAAGCTCTCTGCTTAGAAAAATTACTTCTGTTCTGAGAACAAGGAGCCTGGGAGCGGTGTTCCACGGCCCATGTGGCAATTACGATCCATCTCTATGGTTACTTTCTGATTATTTTCACAGCTAAAAAGCAAAACAACTAAAGACAAATTAGAGAACGACTTAAAGTGATGATTTACTTTCCTGACGGCAATGAGTGAACGTAGTGTATGATTCTTCTGAATCATTTCTTTTCTGTGTTACTGTAAAAAAGGTTGTTATGAAATTCATCAAGTGTTACCTAGGGGTAAACTGAGTATGTGCACTCCATTTGTAGAGCAGAAATGGACTCATTTGCATCATGCATGTGGCCCTAGCTCGGGGTGTTGTGCAGAAGCTGCCTGCCTTGAGGATGTGCCTGCCTGTGCTCAGGTGTTGTTTATATAGATGCTTCCCTAGGCTACTCCCTTGGCCCCGTTCCCATTCAGAGTAACAGAGACAATCCCTCATTTAGGATCTCTTGCGTGGCTACCATGCTGGGCTGTGTGGGGAGAGCTCCCTGCCTTTAACCAAGCTTGAGTGAACCTCACAAAGAGCTCAAGAAACCAGGCAGAGGCCAGGCCTGTGGTCCAGTGGCAGTCCCTGAGTCTGTCCCAAGAAGGAAGAGCATTAGGGCACAGTGCCAAGGACTACAATGGAGCACCACATCTGCCCATATGTTCTGGAGACAAGTGGCACTGGGCAGTGACAGGAGCCATGAGTGTGGGATTTGCTCAACTGGGGCCCATGTGAGCTCCTTTCTATAGAGCTGTGTGTTGCTTCTGTGGCCTAAGATCAGGTCAGTTAAGGGTCACGATGGCTAGGAATCACAAAAGCAAAGAAAAAATAAAAACATGAAGTCTGCCAAAACATGCATGCACATTTCAGATCAATCATTTAATTTGTATAAATATCTTAATACTAAATTCATTAAGACATCACGAGATTAACACAAGTTACCTTTGGCTTCTACAACTATAAGAAGTGTTCAAAGCAGTGCCATGAGCTTCCAAACATTTATTAATATGGCAAGCTGCTGCTCAGCTAACTTTGGTCACTGAGCTTGCTGCACATGCATTTTTCAGTTTCTTCCCTAAGTGCCAACCGTATAGTGATTTTCTGTGACATATGACATGCTCTAGTGTCCCCCATGTGAGGGTAACACCATGTGTTAAAAAATTGTCATACTATTTTTTTTCTTGATTTTTAAAACCAATACTACTATTTTAAGTATCTGCTCATGTTGACAAGAAGTTTGCCTGAAGAAAGTCATTTTGAAGAAAGCAAAGTTGCTCTTTGGTGAATCTTTGGTCTGTGATCAGGATTAAGGGTGGGCAGAAAAGTGGCTTTAGGTTGTAAAGACTCACCCATATGCCATCTTACCAAAGGCTGGTGTGGCCCTTCCAGCTGTTCATTTGCCTCCCTTGGCCATTCACCCAATCCTGGTTGGCAGGATGGAGACAAAGCCTGGAGACCCGAAGGCCTGTGCATGGGTGGGTACCTGGGGAAGAGGTCTGGGGTTGACCCACATGCGCCAGCAAGGGTGGCAGGATTTTGTGCTACCTTGATGCTGCTGCTTCTGAGTATGTGGCAAAGGTGAGAGGTTTATATGTGCAGGCCTGAGACAATTCCCAATAAATCATATGTATCCTGTATTTATCATATAGGATACATATGTAGACACATATGCAGGTATACGTGGAGATATGCCTATTATACAACTCAGGTTTAATGTATCTCCAAATATTTCCTTTGGAAACTCATCCCTGAGTATACTGATGCTGACCCAGTTTTTCCCTAGAGGAAGAATCATTGCATCGCTTGTGTCATAAGGAAACTTCCAGTAAGTCAAGTCCCTACTCCAACCACAAAAGTGATAAATTGGCTTATATGACTGTTAATTAGTCATATCTGGCCATTCCACAATGTATACATGATTGGAGCACCACACTGTACATGATAAATACATAGAACATTATATGCAGAATTTAAAATGAAAACTAAAAGACATTCCTATGAACAAATGTTAGCATGGATATATTAGAATTATGTAGATGTGTGCAGTCTTTCACCCTGGTACAGAGGAAATGTCAGGAGTGATCTGTTTCTATGATCTTAAGGGGAGCTTGCTGAATTTTCATTTTTGTACTTTACATATTTGTTTTATACACTTTATTTAATCCTCATGGTAGCTCTGAGGGGAGAGCTACTTTATCACAGTGAGGACACTGAGATAACTATGAAGTTCTGGGCTGGTTCTGGGATCAAATATTTTAGTGCCCCAAGCCTGGAAAATTGGGATAGCAAGTCTTCTTCTTCTTTTTTTTTTTTTTTTACTGTCCTAAATTGTTTATTGGGTTATGAATTTTACAAACATCACTTAATATTATTAGTGTAACGGTGGAGCTGGAGAGTACTGCGCCTTCTCCAAGCCGCACGGTGATCACCCTGTGGTGAAACTTGTGGTCGTTTCCAAGGCCGCGACTCTTGCGGCCTGCAGACATCAGCCCACACATCTCCCTGTGCTTCTGGACTGGCTTGGTGATCCACTGGGTATCAGGATTTCTCCTAATGGCTTTGTGGAATGGATCAATAAGGTTAACCTCAAAGAATTTGTATGTGGAATCTTCGCCAACCAAGTAAGCATTTAGAACTCTCAGAGCCCCACAGTGGCATCCAGCTTGCTCCTCAGCAACAGGCTGAAGGCTTCGTGCAAACTTCAGCCGGTTAACGCCATGATGGACAGGCTTGCCCTAAGTTGCTCCCTTAGGAACTGGATGTTTACGGTCACTGAGGCGCACGCTAATCCTGTATATAACATATCCTTGTTTGTCCTTGTATTCCCAGTCTTCGAGCTTTGTCCCGCCGGGCGGGATGAGGAGCCCTGTGGAGCGCCGAGAGCTGGCGGTATTGCCAGCAGCGGACCCGCGGCAGAAAGTGCATCACATCGGACTGTTTCTTCCTCCACAGCTCCTGGATGTACTTGTATGCACCCATCTTGGCTTATCTGATGGCTATCGCCAGACGAAAAGGAACAAGCCTTTCTCCCCGGGATAGCAAGTCTTGACTCTTCAGGAAAGAAAACTACTTGTGTTTCAGTGGCATTTCCAATACATCATCAACTCTATGTGAGTAAGCAAGAAGAAAACTAAGCTTGAGATGCAAATGCTCTTGGAAGCAGAAGACTGTCTTCAAGACAAAACGAGGCCACGGACTAAAGAAAATGCAGGGGACAAATTATAGAAGCATGTTGTGGAGCCCACGGCTCACCTGACACAAGGTGCCCATGGAATGAGAGGGCTGCTCGTTCTGAGAAGCCCCAGGTGGGTGCGCGTGCTTGGCATGGGCTCACGCATTGTGAGAGATGCAGTATGTGGTCGTTCTGTGGTCTCCATGAGTGGTTCCTGCCGGTATTGACAGACTTGCCTCTGTTCCTCTTGGTTCTGATGGAGGCCTTTCCACTGATTTAACCAGTAGAGTATTTCTAGGGTAAGCCAAAGCCTATTGTGGACACCAGCTTCATGCAGGCTTGGGCCTTTTGTACTGAGCATTGTTAGAAAACTTTAGCTATCATGTGTCAAATTTGGATGCTGTGCTGGAGAGACCATATGGTGAGGTTGTGAGAAGAAGAAAAACAGTCATCTGTAAGAACTGAAGCTGCAGGGCCTCTGAGCCCATCAAGTGTCTCCGAAATGCCCAGCTATTTGAAGCTTTCCAGGTGAAGCACCAGGTTATGAATTGCAGTATCATTTTACAGGAACCAACCCCAGCAGACACCACATGGAACAGATATAGCCCTTTTCCTTGGCGCTCTTTCTGAGCATAGAATCATGAGAGCTACAGAAGTAGTTGTTGGCCTAGGCCAGGGGTGTTACATTTTGGATAGTTTACCTCGCAGCAATTGCTAATCAAGATAAGTGGAATGTTTGTTCTCCTGGGAGCTGCTGAGAAACTGAGGCTTTCTTTGTACCAGAGGTCACCCCTACACTGAGCCCCAGTTCCACAGGTCCTGGTGAGAACCTCCTTTCATCAGCATCTGCATTTCATATGTCAGTCACAGAGCATGCTGTCAGTTTCACATTCCTGCTTCCTATACTTCCCATATGGGCAGCCATTGTGGATTGTGGAGAGCAAAGGCTTGGACATCTGGCAGGCTGTGCATGCGTTGGTTAATGTGTTAACTTGGCTGGACAATGCTGCCAAGCTATTTGGTTATATATTAGCATGGATGTTCCTGTGAGAGTGTTCTTCAGATAAGATAAACGCTTACACTGGTGGACTTTGAGTAAAGCACATTACTGTTCAACTACTGGGGAGGTCTCATCTAATCAATGAAGATCTTACTAGAGCAGAGACTGATGTCCCCTTCCTGTCCTAGGCCATGTAAGAAGGGATTCTGCCAGAAGACTGTCTTTGCCTTCAGACTTTGTCCCTTTCTTGTGGCTCCATCCTAGTGGTCCCTATTGCATTTTTGACTCACCAAGGCTTGATGATTACACAAACACATTCCTTGAAGTAAAACCTCTTTTTGCTGTATATGCACATTCAGTTGGTTCCTTTTCCTCTGAGAACCTCAATTGTCATGGATAGTATGGCTTCTTGCACAACTTATTCATAGTTTTTGTTTTGTTTTCCTATTCTTTTTTTTTTTTTTTTTTTTACAGGACTGGGGTTCAAACTCATGGCCTTGCACTTGCCCAGCAGGCACTTGTACCATGGAGCTATCTCCCCAGCTCCGTTGTTTTCCCATTCTTTTTAAAAATTCATTTTACTGATTAAAAAAAAGACAAAATAGCAATAAGCTAAGAACAAGTTAGCAGGATGGTTACAATAGTTAATACCATGCTTATTGTTGTCTTCATAGTAGTTATCCAGAAGACAAGATGCAGACTTGATATCTTGTCTAAACAATATTAATACAAACTTTTATTCTTAATGAACTAAGATAAAATAGTTGTATATCTACTCTAACTCTCATGTGTGTGTGTGTGTGTGTATATATATATATATATGTATATATATATATATATATATATATATTTCTTTTTAAGGCTTCTCATACTAGGAGAAAAATATCATACTATATCTTATAAGTAGATTTTAAGTCAAAGATGCAGTATGAATCATAAAACAAAAATTATAACTAAATAATATTCAGAAAATTAATTAAATATTAATTAATTAAAAATTAAAGATTTCAAGGCAGTATTCCAAAATTCAAATCAAGTCGTGAGTCCAACATAGAGGCCAGTATGCTGTGTGTCATATATACAAATCTGTAATCAGTTCAGAGTACTTGCATAGTATTTGAATAGATTAATATAAACAAAAATATCAACTAAGAAAAAGTTTCCATGATAGTAAAGAATAACTAAGAATAAAACATAACATAAACACTGGAATGGCAAATATATGATCAGAACTTCTAACATTTGGGGG
The DNA here is from genome assembly GCA_004027025.1 of Myocastor coypus. Classification (NCBI taxonomy): domain Eukaryota; kingdom Metazoa; phylum Chordata; class Mammalia; order Rodentia; family Myocastoridae; genus Myocastor; species Myocastor coypus. Next base: position 4,620 of record PVJA010043273.1, on the reverse strand, counting down.
ATAGGATGTCACACAAAGTTCTAGTATGTCATGGACATGGACAGTATCCATAGTGCTTACTGGTGGCCAGGTGTCACTTGTGGGACTGAGCTACTGTTACTTCCTTGCTATCCATCCTGTAGACCCAGACAGAATCATTACCCATAGGGTGCAGGAGAAGTCCATTTGAAAATATGCTCATGTAAATATTATGTTGTTTTATACAAAAGAATAGTTGAAAGACTGCTGTTGTATACCTCTTTTTCTGTGTTTAATTGTTTGCCCTATTTGGTGGGTTCTTTAAATCCTCCTCAATGGAGTTGTGGTAATTTTGATGCCTCTCTAGAATATCTTTTAGCACACTGTGCAAGGTTGGCTTTCTCATCATGACATGCTTTAGTTGCTCTTTGCCATGGAAGTATTTCATTTCATCACTGAACTTGAAAGAGGGTTTTGCAGAGTACAACAGTCTGGGTTGGAATTTGTTTTCTTACAAGACTTAAAGTACTTTGCTCCATACTCTTCTTGACTTGATGGTTTGTGAAGAGAAATCTGCCATTATTCTTATGGGTTTTCCTTTAAATGTGATCTATTTCTTTTCTCTAGTGGCTTTTAGTTTCTGAGCTGCATTTCTGGGATCTTGATTATTATATGCCTAAGTGTGGTTTTAATTAAGTTGATGTTATTTGGAGTTCTATATGCTTTAGTTACTGTATGTCAAATTGTTTTCCCATATTTGAGAAGTTTTCTGTTATTACTTCTTTCCATATTCTTTTTATATCATTTGTACAGAGTCCTTTCTCATTGTTGCCTATTAGTCTTATGTTGCTCATCTTTGTATCACCTTCAGATTTTTAATTATTATTTCTTGCATCCTACTTGTTTTTAAGAGATCCTTTCTGATCTTTTCACTAGCTGAAATGATGTCTTTAAGGTCTGAAAGTCTATTTTCACTTTCATTGAAACTGTTTTGCCAGCTTGTGATTGAGGCTTTAATTTCCTGTGTAGCACTTTGAATCTGCTTCATGCATTCTATTACTTTCCTATATTTCTCATTCAAGGATTCTATTATTTTTCTATTCTCCTGTATTTTTATCAGTATCTTTATTTTTTTACTTTATTAAAATACTGCATTTATTTCACATGTATATTTGTATCCCTACCATCTCCATATCTGACCACCACTATTACTATGTCTTATCATAACATTCTGTACATCCTTAAAACCAAGGAAAGGGTGGAGTTCCAGCCTTAAAAATTAAACAGGCATTTCAGACAACACATTCTTGGCAATTGGACCTGGACAACATTTATCTAACACAGTAGGGAAAGTTCTCATTTTGCAATATAAAAAGGATAGCCAGATAGCAACTGTTACAGAAATGAAAAAAGATGGAAAACTTTAACAAACTTCTTAAAGTGTTTTTTTTTTTTTTTAAAGAGACTTCGTCCACTGCCAGAGATCTTGAATAGCCCCCTGGTCAGTCATCCAGGAGCAATTCTTCATATAACTGATGAATTTGGCTTCCCCTTTGGGAAGAGAAGCACTTTTTTTTCTGTAGTTGCTTGCATTTTTGTTTTAATGTCTTCTACAGAACTAGGTCCTTTGGGTGTTTTAGGAATCTTTGATCTTGGCAGTGATGGTTTTGGGTCTTTTGCATTCTGGTTTGATTTTTGTGCATTTTTGGCTGTGTATCTTGTATTGATTTCTTTTCTTTTCTTTTTCCTTTCTTTTTTTTTTTTTTTTTTTTTTTTTTTTTTTTTTTTTTTTTTTTTTTTTTTTTTTTTGTCTTTTTGAGACAGGGTCTCACTGTGCAGTTCAGGCTGGCCTTGAGCTCACTTTTGTGGCCCAGGTTGGTCTCGAACTCGCACTGATCCTCCTGCCTCAGCCTCCCACATGCTGTATTGATTTCTTCACTGAAGCTTTCTCTTCAGTTTCTTCACCATCAAAATCATCATCCTCATCATCTTCATCCTCATCTTCATCGCCCTCATTGTCTTTATCAGCAGCTAGTTTTACTTTTTTTCTGTGGAACCTTGCTGCCACCTCCAGGAGCAGATCGCCTTGCAGATATACTTAAGATTTTTCATCTTCTTCCTCTTCCGACTCTGCATCTTCTTCCACAGCTACTAAATGCTGTCCACTAATATGCACAGGCTCTGAACCACACTTTAACCTTAAGACAACAGGTGGTGTAATTTCAGAGCCCCCAAGGGAAACCGTTGGCTGTACAGATGTTTTCAAAGTTGCCAGTGTTACTTTAATTGGACTGCTTTCATAATTCATAGCCTCTGCTTCAACAATGTGCAATTCATCCTTTGCACCAGCCCCTAACTTGACTGTTCTTAATGACTACTGGTGCTCATTTTCATTGTTATCCACCTTAAAGTGATAATCTGTGTTGGCTTTAGTTCACAACCAAAGAGATAGCTCTGGGGCCTCAGGAGGCTCATGTCCATGTCCACTGAATCTTCCATGGAGTGGTGACATGCACTTAGGTGGCAGAGAATACAGACAGAAGTGAATGAGTACTGCTCCACAGAACAGATGCACAGGATGGAATCACACCAGGGAAAACTCAGTGTGTTCTTTAGAAGCACTTAGTACTTCTTTCATTATAGTCATCATTTCTTTTTCTACTTCAGAAATTATTTCTGATCTGATTTCCTCTGTGCTTCTCTGCAGTTGTTTCTTTACTTTGGATGCTATTATTTCAGAGATTTCAGGTGTGTGATTTCCAATTTCTTCTATGCTATTGTCTACTATGTTTGTTCTGGGTGGGCTAGGGGCCTGAGGGTGCATCTTGATCCTTCTGTCATTTTGTATAGCCCTGCCTTCTGACCTTTGGTGTAGAGCTTTGGTAGAGTTCTTACCTTAGCACCAGGTCTGGATCTACCAAGTGCAAACTCATCCAGGTAGGTGTGGCTTAGGTCTGGCTTCTGTGCTCCACTTCTGCCTACTGCAACTCTTGTAGGTGAACCTGCTGTGCTACTCTGGCAAGATGTACTCCTGGATCATCTGGGTGTGTCTTGTCTCTAGCCTCTCTGCAGGGAGTTCTGCTGCAGTTTTCCACACTAGGCCTGTCTGATGGATGAAGTTCCACTCACTTGCCTTGCCTGGTTGCTAGGTTGAATGAGTCTCGGGGGTGCCCCGGGTGGTCTCACACCCTGGGCCTGGTTGCTGGATTGATTGAATTTTGGGCAGGATCAGGGCTGTCTCACTCATGTGCTTGGACTGGTTGCTAGGTCGAAGAGTTTCTGGTGGGCCCTGGGCAGTCTCACTCACATGCCGGAATTCTTCTTAGTTTTGAGTTGAATAAGCTCAAAGGCCTCCAAGCTGGGCCTGTAGTAAATGACTTGATTACATGTATTAGAACATTGACTGAATTGAAAATTTGGTCCAGTTATCTTTCTGGATCAATTCCTCTGTGACCTTCGCAAAACTAGTCAATCTTCTTGAGCCTCAGTTTCATTGTGGCCATAGCTCTCTAAAATTTCAGTAGTTTAAATGTGGTTATTAGTGCCAAAACAAAGGGGGCATTGTCACTGCAATAATGAGAACTAACTCATGGCTCAGGTGGGAATCATAATAAGGTTTTTTTTTTTTTTTTTTTTTAAAGTAAACAGTTTAAAATGTGGGTCTATTTTGCACTTCTTTGTGAACTGTAAGTTGTATGAGCTGAATAGAGGTGGATTCTTAGAAGTGACCACACTTAGTCAATTACCCACCAACATTAACTGCACACCTGTTCACATCAGCCTTTTTATTGTGTAGCCCCAGGGCCAATAAATTTATACTTTGCCCAATTTGCCTTCATAATGCATTGGTTACTTTTAATAATAGATTTCTTCCAGGTGTCAGAGCACGTGAAATCCAACAGCTTCTCTGTTCCTTAAGAGGCCTGGCCACTAGGGGGTGATGCCCTTCACCTGGGGCCTGTTTGCTTTTCTGGCATTAATGTGTTTTTGCAAGCGCAGTTATGGCTATGTGCATGTCACAGCACTTGTGCCCTATAGCAGGTGAGGAGGCAACCGGGGTTCCATGCTCCCAGAACTGTGTTGCATGTCACTGAGTGCCTGCTGTGGATGGCAGCCTCAGGTCACTGTTAGAACCAAGCAGCTGTGACCGAGGGTCCATGAATGAAGGACTTCTCCAAAGACATTGCAGTTAATCTTCTAAATGCTGTTGGTTCCTTGGCCAACTCCCATCATGCTGGCCAAGTTATGGGGCGAACCTGAGGAAATGTGACTTGCTGCTGTTCCATGTGGAGATTAGGAACCGCAGAGACTGTGCAGTATAAGTGTATGACCTTAGAGATTGTGGAGTGAGTGGATTTCATGTATCACTTTGGCAGAAAAGACTTTTTGCTCCAGAGACATGCAAAATACAATACTAATGTCGGTGTGTAACATAATTGCTGAGTAGGGAGAATAAGGACTGGTTCTTCCTGGGTGTTCTGGGAACCCTCACAGAGACTCCAAGTGGGAACCACTGATATGGTCCAACCTTCTGCTTTTACACATGAGGAAACTGAGGCCCTATAGCAAAATCTCAAGATGTTACTGCAAGAATGACTCCTTTGATATCTATCTCAATTGCGGAATATACATTACTGACAAGAGAGAGAGAGAGAGAGAGAG
>PVJA010043272.1:0-16868 GCA_004027025.1 Myocastor coypus | reverse complement strand
TATATACCTATATGTATTAATCTAAACTGATCCGATGATGAAAATATGTAATATAACCATTGTTAAATTTAAACAATAAAAGAATTGGAAAAAAAATAAAATAAAATAAAAAAATAAAAAAATAAAAAAATAAAGTGCCTGCTTAGGCAAGCTTAGGCAACCACAGGGACTGTGGTTCGATCCCTGGCACCACATGCTGTGCCAGCCCCACCCCCAGGGCAGGTGAGCTGGCCATTAAATACATACATACATACATACATACATACCACGGTCCTGTTCCAAGCCACTATCCATCTCTTTGCTTCTACTCCTTCCCCAATTAGGCTATTGTCAACACCAAAGCCAGAATAGACATTTCCAGTGTGACCATGTTATGGTTTGTGTCTAGTTTTCCCCTCAAAGCCTCATGCAGTCATGGGGCAGGAACTTCCAGAGTTTGAGACTAATTCATGATCCACTGGGATTATGTGTCTTAATACTGCTGGGATTATGGATTTTAGTACTGTGGGAATTATGGGTGTGGTCTGAGGCAGATATCCTGAGGCAGACAGCCTGAATGTAATATAGGACAGACAGAAACAGACTCTCTCTGTTGTTCTCTGTTGCCCTGGTTGGTTGGTTGTGTCTGTTGCTTTTGTTGCGGTCCTGCTGCCGTGAACTGGATGCTCTCTGCCCTGTTCCACTCAGCTCTAGGCCAGCCAAATATGGACCGAAACCTCCAGTAACTGTGAGCTAAATAAAGCTGTCCTTCCTTCATTTTGGGTGTCTGGTACTTGTCCCAGCATCCAGAGAGGAGTAACTGAGACAGACTGAGACCACGCTTTCCCTTGACCCATCGTGCTCTTGCAGCTTTCTGTCTTGTTCAGAAGTCTCTGGTGTGGCCTGCAGATTCCTGTCCTCTCTCTCCAACCTTACTGCCTGTTCGTCCCTGTCCTTCTCTGCCTGAAGTGCATGCTGCTCTTTCTCCTTTCATCCAAACTTAGTCTCTTTGCAGCAGGCCTACCAAGACCACCTTACTACTCCCATATCCAAACCAACTTTTCTTCCCTGCATTCCTACTTGATTTTTCTCTACCACCTAACTTTGTGTTCTCCCATATCACAGTTTTTGACATAGTTTACGTGTAATTTGCTTGATATTTGTGTTTCTTCCCGTGGGACCGTGAATTGCATGAAGTCTGAGATTTATGCCTTTTTTGGTCATTGCTATGCCCTTAGCATTTGGAAAGCTGCTCAGCCCAGAGTGGAGACTTTAACACACACTGAGGGAAAGTGAACTATAGAACCTAGCTACTCTTTCGAAAACGCTTTCAAAATCCTAAAGATGCCACTCCATCCCTCTTCTGAGCTCTAGCACTGCATTTGTTTTTTCATGTTAGTTCCATGGCCAGAGCCTGAGATGTGGTTGGGCTGAGTTCACAAAGGACCAAAAGATATTTGGTGCTTTTAAGAAACACCAGCTTCTTCCTTCCTTCCTTCCTTCCTTCCTTCCTTCCTTTCTTTTCATTCTTTCTTTACTTTCTTTCTTTCTTTCTTTCTTCCTTTCAAAATGTATTTGGTACAGGGTGCCAGTACACAGCTTGGACTCATAATGATCCTCCTCTTTTCAGCCTCCCCAGCACTGGGATTACAGGTGTGCACCACCATGCCCAATCCTCTCTGGCTCAGAGTGGGGCCAGCACAGCGTGCAGGACCAGGGACCAAAGGCTGGTCCCTGTGCTTGCCAAAGCAGGCGCTTACTCCACTGAGTTATCTCTCTGGCCCCTAACTTGAAAGCTTAATTCCAAGGATTAAACACATGGAATTTTCTTTGGTACTGAAGCATGCATTATTGAGATGCCATGGTAGAGAGGTTCAATTGAGGTCCTGGCCTTGTCAGGAAAATGGAAATGTTTAACTTTCACTTTTGCTATTTAATCTGCCTTGGAGCAATGATAACATTTCAATTTCAGTGGCAGTCATAATTTCTCTTGAAACAGTAATTTCCTCCCCATTTATGAAGAATTGAACAAGTAAATAAAAGAAACAGGTGATTTAAGGGAAATTGAGTTATTGCAATGTTTATTTTAGAAAAAAAAAAAAAAAAACATTGACCCATACTAATTTAAAAAGGAAATTAAAATGTCACCTGAAGTTGCAATTCGTTGTTTTTTTGATACAAGAAAAACCAAATTTTCTTTATCCATCTGATAAGCAAGAGAATCTGTTTCAGTTGAGAAGTATCCAAAGATCTAAAAATCCCAAATAAAACAGATAAACATAAGCAATAGCTAGGAATTGGCAGCAGAGTTATAACAGATTAATGTCAGCTGAATTTAAAGTCTAATTTAGATTAGCACTCAGCACTGTGATGTATAATGCCTGATGATTCTTTGTACAAAAGGAAGGAAGTTGATATATTTGATTAACTGTATCCTGATAGTGAATGATTTCTGAATAGTAACTTGTTTTTCTTTTCTGTGAAAGAACCAATGTATTAGACTGCTGCCCCTGCTCAGACTGATAGCTTTATTTGGCCTTGGTACTAATTTGAAAATCAAATCCGTCTTCATCTGACAGAACCTCCACTAGAAAGCTTAACACTCAATGTTGTTATTCCCCAAGTGACTTTTCATATCTATTTTCCCTGAGTCTTTCTGGCCTAGATTTTGTCACCCTGGTTAGAGGGATTTGGGATTTTAAGACTACATAGTTCTTTTCTTTTTAAATAGTTCTTTCTAAATCCTGCTGTCTAGGCATTGCATGAGAATAAATTACTGTAAAAGAATATCCTGAATAAAGGTGTTATTTATGTGTAAGTAGTCAAATTCTGACAATTTGAAACTCTGAGAAATTTGAAATACATAATGATTGTAGGCCAAGTATGGTGGCAGGCACTCATAGTCCCAGCTGCTCAGGAGTTCATGACAGGGGCTCCCATGAGGCCATGGGTTCCATGCCTGCCTGGGCAACACAGTAGCACCTTACCTCAAAACACAAAACTACCCAACCCAACAACAATGCCATTCTTGAACTGTCTTATTGAAAATAAAATTCTTGTAAATGAATGATGTTTAAAAAGAATCCAAAATTTCAAAAAAAATTATTTTAAATTAGTAAATTGCTCACCATTAAATGCTTCTATGACTAATCTACTGATATGTCTCATACAGTTGAGACCAGCCAATATCATGAATGTGCTGAAGTACAGATTCAGACTTGGTAGGTCTGGGGTGAGGGTCTAAGAGGTCGCATTTGAAACAAGGATGCACACTTGAGAGTTTAAAAGAACTAGTGACTGAGTGACTCAACTGGACATCAGTCAAAACCTATTATACATTAATTTGTTATAATATTTAATTTGATGCTAAAGGATGACTTAGCTTTATACTTTACAATATGTCCAACCATCAGTTTCTGCACAAATGTCACTACTTTTTCAAAACTACATCAAAACCTTCCCAATGCAGGAAACTACTGGAAAATTAAGGTCACCAAAAGTACCACTCATACCTTTCCTTCTGTTCACCAGCAACGCCAGCACTCACTAAAAAGCTTAACTCACTATTTTTGTTTTTTTCAAAAATACTTGCTCATTTTTCTTGGATACAAAACTTCTGGGTTTAACATCGTATTCCTTTTGAAAGATTGAAAAAAAAAAAAAAAACAATCAAGAGAAGTGCTTTTAACCAATCTGTGTACACAGGGATCTTTTGGCACTCTGAGGTCTTTGTCACCTTTCACTCATGCATTATCCAGCTAATAGTCATATCTTTATGAGAATAAAGGCTTAGGTCTGGATGGACTACAGGGGGACAGAAAAGGCAGGCTTGCTGCTTTTCTGCCTGCTATGGACTGTTTCTCCTCTTCAGTGCCCCTCTGCCATGCTATTCTGTTTCCAAACCAGCCAACTATGGACTGAAAGCTCTACAAACTGTGAGCTGAAGTAAACCTTTTATTCTCTGAGTGTCAGGTATTTTGTCTCAACAATGAGAAAAGTATCGAAGGCATTTCCCTTTCCAAGGCTAGTCTTGCTTCCTGTGCTTTGCATCCCACCTCATCTTATTTCTTCCTTTTCCTTTCCTCAGCCTCTTCAACCTTTCTCTGCTGACTTTTTAACGTCAAGAAGTGCTCAGATTTCTGCCATTATAAAAATAAACATACAACAATCTTCCCAAGTCAGCCACCACACAGATAATAATCCTTATCTTTTTCTTGCGGTTTTCATCTCCAGCTTCCTTCTCTAAATACTGAACTTCGTTACATTGCTATTGAGCTTGGATTACTTTTTTTATTTTATCTTTTTTGTCTTTTTGAGATAGGGTCTCACTATGCAGCCCAGGCTAGTCTCAAACTCGTGAAGATCCTCCTACCTTAACCTTCTGAGTGCTTGGGACCACAGGCATGTGCCACCACACCTAGTGTAAGCTTGCTTTACTTTTAAAGCCATATTTTTTTCCTTGTTGGCTCTAATAGCAGACCATACTCTTTCTGAACTCTGACATTCCCTCCATTTTACTTTTCAATTGTTGTAAGAAGTGACCACCAACATATTGACTTAACACCTGTTTTTGCTTAGCATTCCAAAGGTTAGAAGTACCAGATGGATCTCATCAAGCTAAAATCAAAGAGCTAATAGATGCATATTTTATTACAAACGTCTGTGTGTGTGTGTGTGTGTGTGTGTGTGTGTGTGTGTTTGCGCATGTTTGTGTGCTGACTTACAAGTTCATTCAAGTCACTATTCTGAGACCTGTTAACTTGTAGTATGTCAGCTGGAACTGCCCAATTCTAGAAGGTTCTCTTCAGCCCTGGTACATGAGCCCAACATGTTAGCAACAGTAATAAAGTTTCAAGTCCCCTTTATGCTTGGACTATTTCATTTTCCCTTCTGTCTTAGTTTTAAGGACTCACGATTACTCTAGACCTACTTAGTAATCTTCCCATATTAAACTCAGCTGATTCATTCCTTAATTCCATCTGTAGAGTCACTTCACAGCACTACCTATATTAGTATTTGAATAATTAGGAGACACGAAATCTTGGGAAAGGAGGTCATATTTAGAATTGTGCCTATCACCCCTCATTTTATACACACTACTCATAACATAGATTACACAAAAATTTGTAAAAACTGAATGTTCAAATGATCAAATTAACCTGAGATAATAGTATGAAATAATAATTTTCTGTTCACAATTTTAAATAATGATGAGAATGATGACCTTTTGTTTTTTTGCTAATAAATTGCATTGTTTTCAGGGGTGAGAGAACTCCACACCACTCTGCTGTCATCTAATTTGAAAGGCTGAGCCAGGCATGGTGGCTCATACCTGTAATTCCAGCACTTGGGAGGTTAGGGCAGGAGGATGGGTGTGATTTCGAGACCCAGCCTGGGCTATAAAAGTTCAATGCCAGCCTGAACTGCATAGCAAGACCCTGTCTTAAAAAGACAAAAAAAGGGGCTGGGGTGATAGCTCAGTACAATAAGCACTTGCCTGGCAAACTCAAGGGCCTAGTTTAATCCCCAGTTCTGAAAAAATAAAAATAAAAAAGGCTGAAATATATGCTATGATACCTAACTTTGAAAACCAGTTTATAGCCATTTAGCCTGAACTGTAATTTTAATATAATTTTTGTAGAGATAATGATAATGCATTTTTCAAGGATCTACAAACACTGTGAGGAGAAACCCAGGAGCAATATTCCATGGGAGTCAGTATTAGGTGCTTTTGGATTTAGAAATGCAACCAAATTCTGAATCCACTGTCAGCTAATCATATAATCTCAAGAAAGTTATTTCTCTATATCTGAATTTTCTCCATTTTCAAAATAAATATAATCAGTAATAACTTCTACTTGATGCATTATTGTCTAGTAGGGGAGTGAATGATTAGACTGCTTATAAGTAGAAACATTAAAAAGTACATAAATTGCACCAGTGGCTAAATAGGAACTCAGTCACCATCACCACTTGAGAAACTGTAATTCCTCATTTTTCCTGAGATAATCCAGGAAGTAGAGCTTACATGTTCTCCTTGCTAGTTCAAAATGGTCCACGGAGCACATTTGCTGCCTGTCGGACACCACATCAGCCATGCATGTTATGAAACATATAGTGTAGTGATATGGATCTGTAGACAGTTACTATTATGCCAGACATCTTTTTGTTATTTTTCCTTATAGTGGCAAAACATAATGGCACATCCCACAGTAACTTCCAAAAAAAGTAAAAATGCCATATTATTAATATTTATGGAATGTAGGGCATAGTAGGATATATCAATTAAACTTAGAAGAGACACCATAAGTTTTATATGTGACAAAGAGCCGTTTCAAGCAAATAGTTAAAGAGCAGAAAACATCTCCTTTTCCTATGACAAGCTGTAGCTTTAAGGATCTTAAATTTCTTTTTCAACATCTTCAAATTTTAGTCTAATAATTGTACTTGTGACAAGGTGTGTTTTGTAAGTATTAGATATAGTATGACTGATGAAATATTAATTTTCTTTTACTTACGCTATGTGTAGGAGTTGGTCCATGCTTTAAATTACTTTTGTAGTCTTTGTCACTTGTCACTTAAAAAAATTTAACTGATACACAAAAGTCATAAATAGCGAATACACAGAGGTACAACATAAAATTTGTACATATTAATGAGATGGTATGGAATTAATATTGAATAGCTGTAGAATGCATAATGTTACATAATGTTTCAATCAGATTAAACATAATTATGTTATAAAACATTAATTCTTTGTGGTGAAAACTTTCAAGACCCTTTCAGCTTGTAGAACTGTACAGTAAGGTGATTCACTTCTTAAATTGCCTTTTTAATTATATAAGGAACATATGTCCATTTTAAAGCATAGGAAAAAATCAAAAACAGGTAGAAGAAAACAAAAACCTGTATGCAGCTTATTTTTACCCTACTCTGGAACATTTCTCAACATTTTTGAAGTTAGCAAATATAATTTTAGCTATAAAATAATCCATTTGAAATTCACTTTTGGGGGGAAACACAATTTTAGACATTCCATATGGTGGTATATGACTCTTCTTTGAATTAATTTGTAATGGATTCCTACCAAAAAAAAATGTTTATGAGTTGTTCAGTGGAAACACAGCCTGACATGGTGTTTTAGGAAAAGTGCATCACGTCTGCGCCAGACTTTCCCACTGATGAACTCTGTCAACTTAGAGCAATTACATTTCCTTAGCTCTCTTTATGCCTAATTTTTCTCAGAAGGGCAGGTCTAGGTTATGTTTTAGTTGGATCCTAAGATTTCATTATTCTGTGATCTCAAATTCCCCATGTGTGTTTGCATCCAAAACCTAGGACAAGCAAGTACAACATCTTATGGCACTACCAGAACAGAGAGATTGATGTTTGGAATTGTATTTGTAAACCTGTGCCTGAGTTTAAAAGAGTAAATCTAATTCGAGTTACCTGATAGGTTAATATTAGGTGATAAGTTTTTTATTTCTTTCTTTTTAAAGTAATGCATACTGGAATGAAAGTCTTCCAGCCCCGAATTTCCATTTTGTAGATGACAGAGCTGAAGCCAGAAAGGTTAGGTCGCATGGCTTTAAATAGAAATGCCGCTTAGGAGTGCTGGCACAGATTGTGAGAAGTACTGTCAAAATAAAAGAAGAACCTTCCTGAATCATTTTCTTAAACTTTAGTGGATTCTTCATATGAAGTATGTGAGAGGCTGGTGATGAGTTTTTCTATTAAACTTGCATATGATTTATAGGAACCCACTGGGTAATATCACATGAAATAGCTAAGGAGAAATTTTCACCTCTAAAACAAAAATCCACATTCTGTGTGACTTTTGCTAAGTCGGTTAAACTTTTTGGGCTTTTCTCTCTTTACCTTTTATGGCAATGACTATCTTCCACAACATATATTGGATTTGTTGTGAAGATTATATGAGAACCTGAAAAGATGTATAAAAAGACATTTTGCAAATGTACAATTATGACTTTCTAGTTGGTAAAGAAAAGAGAAGGCACAGATGTTAAAAGGAGGCTCCATCTCATTGCTATGGCCAAAAAACCCTCCCACAAACAAAAAGAGAGAAAGAAATTGGACATACTTTTTTGTTATGATATATATCTAGATTGTCACTGCCTAGGAGCAGGGCTTTTACAAGATAATTGGCTCATGGGGCACCATACTCATCACTGGGTTGACCCACAGATGCATTCATAGCTGACTTGACCTTAGGACGCGGAGCCTGGCTCCGGGTGGTCACTGGCAGTGTGAGTTGGATGGGTGTATCTCCTTTTGCCGCTCCTATCTTCCTTCCTCTGCTTCTTGGTTGCTATGACATAAGCAGGTCTTTTTCCACTATGCCTTTTTACCATGATGATTTGCCTCAGAGCAGGCCTACTAAGAAATAAACTGTGAGCCACAGTAAACTTTTTCTTTAAGGTGTAAGTGTGGTGAAAAAGTGATTGAGACAGATTTTAGTATTAGAGAAGTGGGATTGTTGCTGTGACTATATCTGTCTTCATTTTACCTATGTCCTGAGACTGTGGGAAACTGAAATTAAGGACATCGGGCTATGTAATCTTACAGAGGAAATTTCAAGGCAACCCAGCATTCAGGCTGTGGCATGGGTACTGCTGGTTGCTTTTAGCCATGTCTACAGTGATAATCAGTACCAAAGGCTGAACTTAATAATTTGAAAAATTTACTGTTGGCCAGAAAAGAAGTGAAGTTGATGCTGTAACATTGGGTCAAAGGGAAGTTTGGTTGCTGTAAAGATTATGATTATAAAGAAGACAAAAACTTGCATCAGTATGCTAAGAAAGATGCCTCTAGGGCATCTCAACTTTTTATTGCTCAGGGCTTCAGTTTTGTAACGGCAAAGACTTTAGTTCAATCATCAACCTGAATAAACTTGGATAGTTTTCTCTAGTTAGATATTGGTTGCACCCTGATGAGACCTGACCAGACAGCAAGTTAAGCTGTTCTTAGACTCCTGATTCATGGAGCCTGCAATATAACATGTGTTTCTTTAAGTTGCTCAATTTATAATAATTGGTTTACCATAATTTGTTCTAGTAGCAATAAAAAACAAATAGTCTCTTGTATCAAGAAAAGCAAATTTCTTGTAGTTCCTATTCTGCTAAGATTTTCTTTTAAAAGAAAAAATAGCTACTGGATTTTTTTCTAAAAATCTTTTTTGTTTTTATTTTAGGATTAGGAATCAGCAAACATTTTTCTGCAAATGGCCAGCCAGTAAGTAGTTTAGGCTATAAGTATGTCTGGTCTTTGTCATAACCATTTAGTTCTGCTACTGTGGCTCAAAAGCAGCTGCAGAGAATATGTAAATAAGTAGTACCATGTTCTAATCACTTTATTTAGAAAAACTGGTAGTTGTCCAAAATTGATCTATAGGCCTTAGGCCTTAGTTTGTCAGTCTATGATCAGAATGGCTGCATTATTTCTCCCCTCTAACTTGTTAAAAGAAATGTGTTCATGGATAATATTGAGCTATCCTGACTTTGTACAGTAAATTTTATTTGGAAATAATTTTTTAATGTACCACTGTATTCAATTTTTTAAAACTTCATTTAGGACTTTAGTGTTTAAATTCATAAATAATACTGACTTATAGATTCTTTGTTCAACTCAGTATCATTGTAGCATCTTAAATTGAATAGCTTTGTTTTTCCTATACTATTAAAAATTATTATAACATGGGAATTGTGTGTTCTTAAAAGCTTTAGAACCTTTGTTTATAATGTTCCCCATATCTAGTTATTCCTTTTTTATTTGGTTAGCTTGAGGATTTGAACTATCATTATTATAAACTTACAATTTTATTTCATTAGAGTTTATTGGTTAGCTATATATTTGGGGTATTTTGTACCAGAGATTGAACTCAGGATCTTATGCTTGACAGGCAGGCACTTATGCCACTGAGCTATCTTCCCTGGCCTTGATATAGTCTTTTTGGACTAATATATGATCAATTTTTAATGGTCCCCAATTATGTAGCTGAACTCAACATATACATCTCCTATATCTTAGATTCAAAGTTCTGTTTGCGTGTGTGTGTGTGCATATGTTAAATTCTATGGATCATTATTTTTCTCTTGTGTAATTTATCTACTGAGTTTTTTTTTTTTGTCTTTTTGAGACAGGGTCTCGCTATGCAGTTGAGGCTGGTCCTGCACTCACTTTTGTAGCCCAGGCTGGTCTCGAACTCGCACCAATCCTCCTGCCTCAGCCTCCCAAGTGCTGGGATTACAGGCGTGAGCCACCACGCCCGGCTTTCTACTGAGTTTTTTAAAAACTTAATTTTAAAGTTATTTTTAGTTTGTTAGCATATGTATAATTTTTTGAGTTTTAATATAACACTTCAATGAACAGAGAGGTGGTCAATCATAGGTTCTCCTTTCTTTTATACTAAGGATTTGTATACACTAAAATGTTGCATATATGGACACTACAGAAAATAAATATTTCATTTAGAATGTACTAAAGGTTAAAATCTTAGTTGCTATTAATGGTATTTACACTTCTTTCAATTATCAGGTTGGCCTAGTAGTATTTAAAAGCTACTCACCAACAATATGTTTAACACAAAATTTCCCCTCAATAAGACAATTTTCCATGCTTATATCTCTTACTCTGAACAACTCCTGTGAATGCAACAATACACAATGTGTTGATTATTGTTATTCTCCTACTAGCCTGTTTTCAAATTATTACTTTTCCTGTTTAAAGTAAAAAAATATATATACTTAACAATAGCTACCTGGCTTATCCACTTTATATTATTGAGAGTGCCCCAGTCTAAAATGGTTAGAGAAGTTAGGTCATGTCACATACACGTTGTGGATTTAACTCCTAAGGAAGTAACATTTATTTATTTATTCTAAACAAAGGCAAATGATACCTGGATTTCACATTATAAATACAAAATGTTTTGGTGTACCTCACACCAGTCTATAGGCGCATCAGGGTTCTTGCAGAGCTTCCTGTAAAAGCACTTCACATCTTGACTCTTCATTTCAATATCAAAGAGCTCCTGTACTGACGCATAAAACTTGTCATAGTCAATCACTTCTGTAGTGAAAAAAGCACAAGTATGTTTTCACTAAATTTCAAAAACTAATTTTTTTAAAGAATTTTTTATTTTATTTCATTTTTTTCCTTGTTTCAGAACTTTTTTTTTTTTTTGTGGGACCAGGGTTCAAACTCACGACCTTGCACTTGCCCAGCAGGCACTTGTGCCTCGGAGCTATCTCCCCAGCCCCTGGAACTTTTGTTTGTTTGTTTATTTATTTTTATGGCCAGCTCAGCCTGCCCTGAGAGCAGGGCTGGCACAGCATGTGGTGCCGAGGATCGAACCGCAGTCCCTGCACCTGCCTAAGCTTTCCTAAGCAGGAGCTTTAGACCACTAAGCCATCTTGCTGGGCCCCCCAAAAACTAATTTTGTAGTTTAGGTACTTTTGTATTTCCTAACCTCTTATTTTCCTTTTTTAATGGAATAAAAATCTAATTTATCTGCATTTTAAAGATCTTGTTTTTGGAAAAATTTTAGCCTTTGGATAAAATATTACTAAATGAAAAGAAAGCATTTTTACTTTGATGTTCTGTATATTCTCCATACCTTCTGTTTGCATTCTTCTAAGTTTTGTGCAGGAATATAAAGATAAGAAAAGGAATTAACTAAAGAATTTCATGATAGCAAAGACAACACTACACAGTTTATTAAAAGCTATTCTAGAGAGGGATCAAAATGACCACAACTCTGTGAAGGAGAATGGAAAGAACCCACCAAATAGGGCAAATAATTAAACACAAGGTATACAAAAGAAAAAAGAGGTATAAAAAAGAAGCAGTTTTTTCTTTTGTATACAGCAGCAGAATATGTCCATCAGCATATTCTATAAATGGACTTCTCCCGCACTCTATGGATCATGACTCTGTCTCGTTGTACAGGGTGGATATCAGGGAAATAGTAGCAGCTCAGTCCCACAAGTGAAACCTGGCCACCAGTATGCATCATGGACACTGTGTCTACGATATACTAGAACTTTGTGTGATATCCTATCCCCAAACTGTTAGAAGTTGTGGCTGTATATTTATAATTCCAGTATTTATGTTATATTGTATTCTTAGTAATTCTTTACTGCCATGGAAACTTTTTCCTAGTTGACATCTTTGTATATATTAACTAATTCAAATACTGTGCAAGTACTCTGAATTGATTACAGATTCGTACATATGATACACAACATTTTGGTCTCTAAGTTGGACTCATGGTTTGATCTGAATTTTGGAATATTGTTTTGAAATATTTGGTTTAAATAATTAATTTTCTGAGTATTGTTTAATTATACTTTTTGTTTTATGATTCATACTGTATGCTTGACTTACAACCTACTTATAAGACATGGTATGATATTTTCTCCTGGTATTAGAAACTTTAAAAAGAAAAAATATATGTATGTATACACAAGAGATTTAAGATAGATATATAGCTACTTTGTCTCAGTTCATTGAGAATAAAAATTTGTACTAATATCGTGTGGGAACCCAAACTGCTGGTGTTCATTTTGTAATGACATCATCATCTTGTGACAGCCTCATCTCGCGATAGCCTCTAGTTAGGTTTCTATTTTCCTACTCCCTGCTAGTTTCCCATAAATCACGTGCTCTTAAGTCCCCCCCCCCCCCCCCCCGTTGCCTTGGATAGCTGTGATGTGTTTCCGGGTTGCCCGCCTTTGCCTTGGATGCCTGCTGATGTCGCCAGCAGAAATGCCTCGTTTCCTGCGTTTTGTATATATATACCTGGGCGCCTTTTGAATAAACGAGACTTGATCAGAACCCTGTCTTGTCTCCATTTCTTGTGTTTCTTGTCCCATTTTCCCCCTATAATCCCCACTCTCCCACTAGGACCCACGCTGATTCCTTGCAGGTTGAGGAGACAATATCGTTTTTTGTTTTTTGGGTTTTTTTTTTTTTTTTTTGGAACCAGGGATTGAATTTAGGACCTTGCACTTGCCAGGCAGGCACTAACATTGTGTAGCCAATATATCAGGTCTTTATCTTATCCTCTGAATAACTACTATGAAGACAACAATATGCATGATATTAATTATTGTAGCCATCCTACTAACTTGTTTTGAAACTGTTTCATTGCTATTTTATCTTTTTTCCCATTAAAATGAATAAAAAGAAAAAATAGAAAGGGAATTAAAAACAATTACTTTTTCCTACTATGAAAGTTTCACCAGCTAAGTATTTACTGGAATGCAACCAAAGTGGAAAGTAGAAGTATGCAAATAGCACATATAGATTGGTTCTTTAATCATATGCAAATGGAAATATTATTGCATAAATCATTTGCCAGAATATTGATTCACTGAGTTAAGATTGTTGAGGCTAAGGTCAAAAGCATGAGAGGCAAGGACTCTGGAAACTATTTTAATAAAATCAAATTCTTTTACTTACTAAACAAAAGAATACTGAGCATAATTATGTATCATAACTGAGCTAGACATTGGACTTAGATGGCAAACTAGATAGCAAATCCCTACTCTCAAGGAGCTCAGATTCTAGTGGAAATATCAGAAAATTAACAAGAACATTTTACATATTATGATAGACAAGACTCACAAACAGATGTTAAGTTAAACGTTATCTGTTTATAATTGCTGCAAGAAGATATGAGGGTACTTCCTGAGGTACTAGAAATGTTTTTGCTTTGATTTGGCTGACATACTGACCAATGTTTACATTTATGGCTCTACTTACAATTAGTGACTTTTAGGGTCTGTTGTATCAGTGACTTTTAGGGTCTATCATATCTCAGTGATAAAGTGAAAATAAGTGCCATCATAGAATGAGGTAAGTGTGAGAAAGGAAACCTGTAAGGAGTTGTGATAGGAATATATGGTTTTAGGGACAGAGGAGACATCAGCAAATGTCTCTCTAGAGGGAGGGTAAAATTTTAACCTGAGACTTGATGAGCAATCAGCAGTCAGTCATGTCTAAAGCAGAAGAGAGCAGCTAGACAAAGACTGATAGAGAGCAAGTCCTGAGGCTGGAAGGAGCTTGATGTTTTCTACAAAAGTGAGTATGGCAGAGAGAAGACTGGGGAAAATGTTGAAAGTTGAGACCAGAGTAGTGGAGCCTAAGGAGCAGTCATGGTTAGTATTTTATTCCAAATACAAAGACAGGCTTTGACTGGAGGATTTTTTTTTTTTTTTTACATGAAGATGACACAACAAAGCTCAAACTTTGTTTTTTAAATGCTACTGGGATGAAGTGTCATTAAATGGGATAAAGCCAGCTTGGGTCTATTGCACTAGTCTAAGCATCAGATAATAGAGATTTGGTCCAGGATGATGCTAAGGGTACTTGTGCATGCTGGGCTGCCATGCAAAGTCTCCTTTATGTGTTTTCCTAATTTGATTATCTGTACACACTCCTTGACTCCTGAAAGTGTCTCCAGTTGAAGGACAAGTGATATGCGTACCCTAATGTAGCAGTGGACATGGTGAGATATGACGGGAAGTAGAGGTACAAGAATATTCAAAGTTATTGAGGGAAGAAGTGGCAAGGGAAGGAAAGGAAGGGTCCTAGAGCAATGGTTCGCATCCAAAGGACAGTTGTGTCCCATCCCCATCCCCGATCCCACTCCAAACACACACACACACACACACACACACACACACACACACACAGACACATGCACACATGCATGTGCACACGCACAGACTGGCAGTTTTGGCAATGTCTAGAAACAATTTGATCACCACAAATGGGGTGGCTATTCTAGTAGCAAGTGGGTAGAGGTCAGAAATGCTGCAAAGCATTCTACGATGCATAGGATACATAGATAGATAGATAGATAGATAGATAGATAGATAGATAGATAGATAGATGTGTTAAAACTCAGCAAATATTTGTACTGTTTTATGAAAATGGGAAACTGGGAAAGGACTGTGCCTCTTGGGGAAAGCAACATATTTTGTTTTAGTTGTATTCAACTTGAACTTCCTATAACTCATCCAAATATTACTTAGGAATTTCAAATTCATACCAATACAAAATATGTTTCATTGTAAATGTCCACAGATGAAGGTAAGGCAATTTTCCTGTTCTGCAATCATTTCAATTCTATCAAATCACTGATAAGATTTAAAAGTTGGGACAAATTCCTGAAGTTTGTCTAATGTAAATTTTAGATGAATACTGTTCCATGGAAAATACTCTCTGAGACTGGGGAGATAGCTCAGAGGTCTAAGCACCTGCCTGGCAAGCACAAGGATCCAGGTTTGATTCCCAGTACCATATTCCCCAGAGCACTGGAAGCACCATGCTGACCACAGAAGCAGGGAGTGATGGTGGTACACCTATAATCCCAGCACTGGGGAGGCTGAGACAGGAGGATCACTATGAGTCCAAGCTAGGTAGTGAGACCCTGTACCAAATAAATAAATAAAATATATTTAAACAACCAAAAATACCCTCTAGTACATTAGCTCCTTGCCTATAGTGAAAAGCAGACCCTATTTTCCAATATCTGTTAAATGAGTATGGATTTATTTCATATAGTATTAGATCCTAATATAAACTGTGATTACATATTTTTCTTCCCCTCAGACTTCTGGCCAGTCCCTGAGTCAAGAAAAGTCATTTGCCCTGTAATTTTATCTAGATTTAAAAACGATAGAACATTTCTTGCAGTATATCTTTGTCACTGCGAGCTTCTCAATAAAAGCAAAGTTGATATCTATATTTAGCCCACATTAAGGATTCCTTCCTAGTCATCAGAGTCTCTGCTAGTCTTAGGGTTGCAAAATCTTCAGTGCTTATAAGTCAGCGTGGAGGAGAAGGGACAGGTACAAACATGTAAATATCAATGACAGCAGGCTACATATAATGGGTAAGTTTCTTAAGGCAGAAATAAGTGCATCAGCAGTACTAAGGGAGACTTTGCTTGAGGGAAGTTTTAAGTTTTTCCAAAGATGTGTCATTACAGGAGTTGACTGTCAGGAGCAAGCATGGCCATATGCATGTATACACACACACACACACACACATACACACACACCCTCCACAGATACACACACACACACAGGAGGATTCCACATGGGGGAATAAAATGTGCAAAATCAGTTATTAAAATTATATCATATTGGAAATGCTGAAAAGTTCATGGCAAAAAACACAGAAAGGAAAATCCAGGATCTGAAGCTGGAAGGGTAAGTTGAAGTATGACTGTCGGTGGCCCTCTTCACCACATGAACATATGAATTTTTTTTTTTTTTTTTATCTTTTTGAGACGGTCTTGTTATGCAGTTGAGGCTAGCCTTGAGCTCATTTTTGTAGCCCAGGCTGGTCTTGAACGCACACCAATCCTCCTGCCTCAGCCTCCCAAGTGCTGGGATTACAGGTGTGCACCACCATGCCCAGCTATGAACATATGAATTTTAGAGGTGTTCTAATAAGCCATAAGTATAGTAGATTCAACTTTTAGAGGCAAACCTGCAAAAATATAAAGGGCAAGAAGACCGTCACACTGAGAAACAGTGGTTAAAAGCCAAAAGAGATTACTCGGACATAGTATCTGATTTAGATCAGGGAGATGAAGTTTATGCTGTGAGACTGAGATGACAGTAGGGCAAATCTCCTTTTTTTTTTTTTTTAAATTTAATTTTATTTTTTTCTTGTTTCAGAACCTTTGTTTGTTTATTCACTTATTTTTATGGCTGGCTCATTCCGCCCCGAGGGCAGGGCTGGCACAGCATGTGGTGCCGGGGATCGAACCACAGTCCCTGAAGTCACCCAAGCTTTCCTAAGCAGGGGCTTTAGACCACTGAGCCATCCCGCCGGGCCCATTTTTTTTTTTT
>PVJA010043271.1:0-16864 GCA_004027025.1 Myocastor coypus | reverse complement strand
CGGGTCTCCAGAGTGTTCAGGGTCTCACTACTAGATCAGTCTAGTAGAGATCTGCTTGTTTACAGCCTTCTAAGAAGAGCTGGGGTTGCAGGTGCACACCACCATGTCCAGTCTCAATGGCCATCTCACCGTGCCCTGGGGGTGGCACCAGCACAGCAGGTCTGGGGAACGAACCCCTGGTCCCTATGCTTATCTGTGCGAAATCTGTGACACAAGCAGTACTACTGTCTTCATCTGCAGGTGAGGATGAGAGGCTCTGCATAGCTAACAGGCCTTGGCTATAATGGTTAGAAGGTAGCAGAACTATGTTTGGTGTGATAGCTCAGTAGAATAAGTGCTTGTCTGGCAATCGCAAGGTCCTGAGTTCAATCCCTGGTACTGCAATAAAATAAAATATAAAAAAAAATGAAGAGGGGTTGGAGAGATAGCTCCGTGTGCCTGCCTGGCAAGTGCAGGTTGTGAGCTTGAACCCTGGTCCTTCAAAGAAAGGAAAGAAAGAAAGCTCATCAGTCTAAAGCACCCGCTTAGGCAGCTGCAGGGACCACCGTTCAATCCCCAGCACCACATGCTGCGTCAGCCCCACCCCCAGGGCAGGCTGAGCCCAGCATAACATAAATAAAGAAGTGTGTTTGGCACAGTTGCAGAAGGCGGCTAGGAGCAGCCCAAACCCTCCCTGAGGAGGAGGAGGACACAGCAGCAAGGAACATCTGGGCCTGGTGGGCAGAGCCGGGAGCCTGTGCTCCCCAACTCCAGGAAGCAAGAGAGGGCCTCACCTTCTCAGCACCAGACATGCCATAGGAGGCCACGTGGAAGACGCAGCCCACCCCTTCCAGGGCTCGGAACAGAGCTTCTTCATCTCGGACATCAGCCTGAAGCAGCGAAGGCAGAGAGGGGGAAGGGGGTCAGGGCTGAAGCAGACTTCCACAGTGGTGCTGCACCCTGCCCGGTACTAGAAGTGGCCCCTGCCCCAACTCAGACAGGGCCTGTGTGAGGCCAAGGGAGACCGGGGCGCTTTGCCACCGGCGGCCCCCACTCAGTGAGCTCCCTGGGCCCCAGGGCTGGGCCAGCTGTCTCAAGAGCCTTGCAAAGCAGATGGGATCCTTAGCCCTGTCTGTGGCTGAGGGCTGTGGGGCCTGTGACCATGGCTGCCCAAGCGAGAGAGCCAGAAGTCTGGCTCCGCATCCCACCCTGTGCTGCACCACTGCCTTCACGTAAGCCAGTGTCCCTGCCTGTCACCTCCAGTCTCTGCACCTTGATGAACTCCATGCCCGGGGATAGTTCCCACTGGGGTCTGCGGAGGTCAAGCAGGATGACGGATATGCCGCTCTGGGCCAGGCTGGACCCCAGACTGAAGCCCAGGTAGCCTCCTCCTCCCGTCACCAGAACCTTCTGCCTGGGGGCCTGTGCAGGCTTGGCTTCAGTCTTCTGCTGTGGTGCTGGTGCTGGTGATGGTGCTGTCAGTTCACTGGCTTTGGGCCCGGAACTAGAGCCCCGCCTGGCCGCAGGTCCAACTCGCGGCCCAGGCGCAGCCCCAGCTTCTGGTGCAGGTGACAGGTCAGCTCCCAGGTCAGCCATGGGCCCAGCCCCTGGCCCAGCTAGTAGAGCAACTCCAGGACTGCATTCTGACCCGGCTTCTGGCCCAGGTGCTACAGTAGCATCAGGCCCTGAAACAGCACCAGGTCCCGGTCTGGATCCCAG
Organism: Myocastor coypus; assembly: GCA_004027025.1. Lineage (NCBI taxonomy): Eukaryota > Metazoa > Chordata > Mammalia > Rodentia > Myocastoridae > Myocastor > Myocastor coypus. The sequence continues at coordinate 15,166 of PVJA010043271.1, read as the reverse complement.
AACATCACCGGGCCCTGGCCGGGGCCTTGGCCCCAAGCCAGAGCCTGGACCTAAGACCCCTCCCCATGCCTGGCAGACAGGGCAGCTCTTCTCGCCCTGGCCTGCAGCTCTGCAGATCTCTGGGGAGGGGCCTGAGGGGTTGGGCTTCATCCTCTACAGGGCCATGCAGACCAGAAGCTGTCTACCTGTGGAGAAAGACGGAGGAGAGTGCTTTAAGGCATCTTAAGCCATGGAGATGACCAAGCTCCTGGAACTGAACGGAATTCCTGGGGGAAATTAGAGACCCAGCAACGCCCAGCGCACTCGACCCCTCTGGGGCCTCAAGAGTAATCCAGGTGTGGAGGGGCACACCTGTAATCGCTCTGGGAAGCTGAGGCAGGAAGATCACGAGCTAAGACCGGTCTTGCTAAATCACTGAAGTGCCCAAGCTGAGTCCAAACTCGCAGTCTTCCTATCTCTGCATCACAATGCTGCTTGGCAGGTGTGCACCACCATGCCAGGCGGCGAGGTCCTTCAAAGTTTCACTGACCTGCTGGGTCCGCGGCTGGGAGAGCGCCTCGTTGCCGCGCTGCCCTCTACCTGGCGGTGTCTCTCCAGCGACGCGAGCCGCCCGGAGTTGGGCTGGCCGCGGTGCGCTCAGCACCTAGGACAGTGCCCGGGTTACCCTGGCTGCAGAAGGAAAGAAATCCCTCGTGCTCGCTGTGTCGGGAGCACAGACAGGGCCAACCCCGAGGTGGCTGCACCCCGCTTTCCCGCAGTCCCCAGAGTGGTGGGCGCTAACGTTCCCATCGCCGAGAGGAGGAAACCGAGGCACAGAAAGCGTTAGGGATCTGCGACCCGAGTTCCCATAACAGCCCAGCCCGGATCCAGGGCAGCGGGAGCCCCAGCGCGGGACTCGCAGAGGACCCGGAGGGTTCGGGTCGCGGGGTCCTGCCTCCCCCTACGCCTTCTCCCCCGACCGCACCCGCCGGGCTGCGCCTACCTGGCCCGGGCTCCCGCGAAGCTGCTCCTCTTGGCGCCGCGCGGTGTCCCCGCCGATCGGCCGGGCGGTGGCCACCCAGGTCAGGCGAGGCGGGGCCGGGTGGGAACCGCCCCCCTCCCGTCCCGCCCTGCAGCCCGGCGGCCGCTCCCGCCTCCCCCACCCCGCCCGCCGCCGCACCTTCCCGCTCCGCCGGCCTCCCGGGCTTCTTCCGCGGCTTCTTCCTCCTTCCTCTTCCGTCCGCTCGGGACTCCGCGGACTTTTCCCCCTCTGCCTCCGTCCACCCTTGCACGCGGCGTTACTGGTCTTCGTGTCCCCCTGCCTAGCTTTTCCGTCCTCTGTGCGTCCTTGCAGCGGTCAGTCCCAACGCTCGCCGCCCTGGGCCCTTCCGTCTTCGGGCCGTCGTTCCTCCCCGACGTCCCCTTCCCGCCTCCCGCGCCTGCACCTGTTCAGCCAAGCTCCCGCTCACCCCCTGACTGGCTTTCTCCCTTCGTCCCACCCAGCTACGCAGTCTGGCATCCTTCTGCCGAGCTGCGTCCGTCCGTTCGCCCATTCCATCATTCCTCTTTGGATGCGTGGTTCTCTAGCGCTGGCCTCTCCCTGATCTGGGGACCCCGTGCGTTCCCCTCCCTGGAAGACGAATACTTGAGTGGCAGTAGCAGGGGGCAGGCACAGAGCCCAGAGCCTGAGAACAGGAGCCATCACTGTGGCTGGAAGTGGGGGCCTCCCCGAAGTAAAAGCAGTCCTGGGAGCGCGCTCTGCAGGTGTAGGTGTGGGGGCAAGAGGCGGCCTTCGCTGGCTTATGCTGTGCGCCTTCAGTCCTCAGATTGTTTTAACCCTCTTATGGAGACCAGCAAACAGGTTCCAAAAGGGGCTCCGCTTGCAGAGGGCGCAGGGTCGCGCCCGCTGGCAGTCTAGGTTTTGCAGCTTCCTCACTGTGTCTTTGCGCACCGCACAAACTTTAATGGAGCCTAGGTCACGGCACGACGTTGTGAGTGTGGGGTTTATGGGCAAGACGCAGACTGCAGTGCCCATCCTGCTCATGCGATTGTCGTTATCGGGAGGTGGGGATTTGCACTGCGCTTCTCCACCGTCCAACCTGGCCCTCTGGTCCACCCTTCCATTCGCGAAGGCCAGCCTCTTCTTCTTCCACAACCACGACCAGAGAAGGTTTATTCCCCAGCACCCGCCGCTGGTGGTGTCTGTAGGAAGCAGCATCACCCACAAGGCATCTGGCGTGGGCTGCAGCCTGGCCCCACAAAGTGCACACACAGAAGTCCCAGCCACGCACTGCAGAATGTAGTCTTATTAGAGATGGAGCCACTGCAGAGTGGACCATGGCGGGGCAGGGGGTGTGCCTCCCCCAGCGTGGCTGCTATCACAGTAAAGGGGAAACAGAGGCACAGACAGGCACACAGGGAAAGCACTCTGGGAAGACTGGCATCTGTGCTGCCACAAACCCTGAAAGTGCCAGACACGAGAGGCCTGGAACAGCCCTTCCTGGTGCCTTCGGGCAGCATGGGTTTGCTGGCACCTGGATCTGGCACTTCAGCTTCCAGGACCGGGGGGACACACATTTCTGTTCTTTCAGCCCCTTGGACAGGGGGACCTAGTTGTGGAGGACACCGACACAAGCCCACAGCATAGCGACTGTTCAAGATGCCCCGCCTAAGATTTGCTGCGCCAGAGGCTGTGCTCTCTGCAGTCTCACCCAGCCTGGCATGCAGCTGGCCAAAGCAGAGCTTGTCAGGCCTTTGTAAACTGAGTGCTTTTACACAACCAATGTTTAAATTGATACCAATTTTTATTCACTTATGTTAATAAAATATAGCTGAAACTGAGTAACTCCATGAGTGTATTTTGGCTCAGTATTTTGGATGTGCAAAGTCAAAGGCCACATCTGATAGAGCAGAGTTCCAAGGTAACGCGGGGCATCGAGAGAGAAGAGGCAGAGCTCGAGGTATCTTTTCTGTTACCTCATTCTCCTAATACAGCGCTAGAATTCAGTAGTGCAGGTTCTGCCCTGGAGACCTCGGCTCATCCTAATCTCCCTCAGAGGGGAAGCTGGGTTAATTGTCCATCTTCCTGATACCTCACAGCAGGGATCAAATTTCCTCACATCAACCACCCAGGCAAAGATATTTGACGTTTCCAGTCCCCAGGTGGTGCCTCTGTGTCCCTCCCCAGGGTACCCACTACTGTAACTTCTGTCTCCAACAACTAGTTTTGTCTGTTCTTGAACTTCATATAGATGGAATTATGCAATATACACTTTTAGTGCCTGGTTTCTTTTTCAAAACCTTTTTCTTTCTTTTTTTTGGGACCAGGATTCAAACTCATGACTTTGCCCTTGCCAGGCAGGCACTTGTGCCATGGAGTTCTCTCTCCAGTCCCTGGTTTCTTTTTTCTTTTTGTCTTTTTGATAAGGCGGTGAGACAAGTTCTTGCTGCGCAGTTCAGGTTGGCTTTGAGTCACCGTGTAGACCAGGCTGGTCTTGAACTCATAATGATCATCCTGCCTCAGCCTCCTGAGTCCTGGGATTACAGGTGTGTGCCACCACAGCCAGCTTGTCTGGTTTCTTTTGCCTGTAATTGTTCATGAGGTTGACACATCTTATTGAACACAGTTCAGACTTTTGAATTGTTTTTGGTGCTGGATTGAACCTTGGCCCTGCACATGTCAAACTGCTGAGCTACACCCCCAGCCTCAGTTTTGCCAAACATATGCATTTATTTATTTGTTTATTTATTTATTTATTTGTTTATTTATTTATATTATGACTGGCTCAGCCTGCTCTGGGGGTGGGGAAAGCACAGCATGTGGTGCCGGAGATTGAACCACAGTCTCTGTGGTTGCCTAAGCTTGCCTAAACAGGCACTTTAGACTGCTGAGTCATCTCCCCCAGCCCTGCACTCCTTTATCTTGGAGTACAATTGCAGGGACGTAGGGTAGGCATGTTTTACTGTAGTAGAAATTAGCACATAGTACCCCAGAGTGGCTGGGCTTCCTGAGACCTGCTCTGGCCCACCAGCCCATGAGCAGCTTGGTTGCTCCATAGCTTGGTACTGTTGGCAGGCAGTCAGTCTGTGGGTACACAGTGGCAGCTTGTTGGGGCTTTAGTTTGCATTGCTGTGAGAGTAAGATTGTTGAGTACTTTTTCATAAACCTGTTCTATATTTGTGCTTGAGTTTTTTGTCCATTTAAAAAATTTAATCCATTAAAAAATAATAAAAAATTTAATCCATTAAAAGTTTTTAATCAATTATTTGGTACATGGTCTTTTTTTTTTTTTTTTTTTTTTTGTGGATTGAGCTCAGGACCTTGCACTTGGCAGGCAGGCACTTGTGCCCCTGAGCTATCTCCCCGGCCCCTTGGTACAGGGTCTTACTATACAGCGTGGACTTGTAGTTATCCTCCTACCTATAATCCTAGCTCTGGGATTACAGGCAAGCACCACCATGGGATATGGCATCAGGGATTGAACCTGGGTCCTTATTCCTGCCTGGCAGGCACATAGATCACTGAGCTATCTCCCCAGCCCTGTTTTTCTTTAAAGTTGAGAGATTTATACTTTCCTATTTGACTTGATGTTATATATTCTGGATTATTTTTTCTTTTGTCTTTTTGAGACAGGGTCTCGCTATGCAGTTCAGGCTGGTCTTGAACTCACACTGATCTACCCACCTCAGCCTCCCAAGTGCTAGGGTTACAAGCTTGTGCCACCATGCTCGGCTTGTTCTGGGTTATTTTTTCAATAAAGCTTTGTCTCACTAAAAATGTATACATACATATATCAATATATATATAAATATTAATGTTCAGGCAGGCGCTTAGGCCGCTGAGCTATCTCCCCTAAATATGAATGTTCAAACACTCGGCATCAGGCTCGGGATGTAGCTCAGGGGTAGAGTGCTTGCCTAGCATGTGTGAGGCCCTGGGTCTAATCCTTAGTACTGCCAAAAAACAGTAACCACCACCATCAAAAAACAAAACAGGACAACAAAGTCACTTCGATCCTATTCATGGATATAAAGTGACTGCGGATGACACACGTATGCCACATTCGTTTTGTGTGTACATAGTGGAGCCAAGCTCAGAAGGCTTCACAGAGCTGAGCAGAGCATTTGCTCTGGCCTGGGCTCTGAAGCAGCCTTCTCAGTTCAGTTTGGCTGAGCAGGGGCCGGGGTGGGGGTGGAGCAGGAGGTGGAGGGTGGGAGGTGGGGTGGACATCGCTGGCTGCTTCTTCCCTCACGTCAGGCTGACGGGCAGTCAGCACTGGCCCACGGGTGGTGAGGAACAGAGAGAGGCCCCATCTGACTGGTTTCCAGAGTGGGGCCCCACATTCTGCAGGAAGCTATTTACTGTGTGTCTGTCATACAGCAGGTGTGGGGGTCCACAGGTGCTTGGGGCCACAGCCTCATCCTGCGGCTGCCACAGCAAAGGAGAGTGAGACAGTCAGGCACAGGCCAAGGGGGCTGCTTACAGAGCCAGGCTGGGAGGCCTCGGCTCTGTGGGAGGCCAGGAGGACTCTTTCCGGTGGAGCTGAGCTGATGTCACCAAGCCGAGAGCGCCGAGCATCAGGTGGCAAGGACATTCCAGGCAGGGAGCTTGGTGCAGGGCCCTGATGGACTGCTGGAATGTAGGTGTGCTGGGGAGCAGGGCTGGAGAGCAGGGTGGACACACGGGTGGCTCCATGCTCACTGCAGAGCCTGTCCCTCAGACTCCAGTGTGTCCTGGCACCCGGAATGGTCTTCCCTGGGGAGAACCTGGAGGCCACAGACTTCTGCGTCCTCCTGCACCAGGGCCGCGGCGAGCTCCCTGAGTGGTCCTTTCAGGGGTGGTCCCTTCTATTTACAGGAGTCGTCATTTCTGACCCCTCTCTATAGCTACAAGACCTGCCACCTGGCCCATAGTGCGTACTGGCAGGTGGGGAGCCCACCTTTTGCCTTACCTGAGAAAATCCTCTAACAAAGAGCAGCCTGCGCTCCTGCACTGCTTTTCTTCTGCAGCTGGGATCTGGCAGGCAGAAAAGAAGGAAGGCGGTTCCCTCGAAGCCCAGATTTCTGGGTCCAGGAATGGGAAGAAGCAGGACAGACGCTGCTGGAACCAGGGTGCCCCAGCCGGGTGGACTTGACTGATGGGGCCCAGGCCCGGGGCCCAGGTGGGCTGGCGCACGGGCAGGTGTGAGAGCCACCTGAGGTCCTACCTGAACACCTGGGCTTGCGCTAGGGACCTCCTGGCCTTGGTGATCTCCTGCGCTAGAGTCCTCAAGTCGTCCCCTTCAAACTGTGGCAGTGGGGGATCCTGGGAAAGGGGAGGCGAGTATGACGTTGCACCCGTTACATGACCAGACGGGATCCGAAAACCCCAAATCTCACAAGTTTAGGGTAAGTTAAATGCGGCCTCTGGTGAGGGCAGGAAACCCTGCTGGCCTTTGTTTACATGGCTCTGGAGGCGAGCGTCTTAGGCAGCCATCCTGCGTGTAGGACACTTGGAAATCGGGCCCCAGGACTCAGCCTGGGGAGTGGACGGCCGCACACACAGCTGGTCTCTGGACCTCAGTGAGGTCGGCACCTCTCTAGGCCGACAGAAATGGCACACGCTCCGTGTCGCACTGCCAGCCACTCAGTGAAAACGTCCTTACCCCTTCGCTTCCCCAGCAGAGGATCGCAGGAAAGCTTTAAACAGTGCGGACTGCTCAGACTCCGGCCCCAGCCTCACTTGTGAATTTTGGGGGTACTAGGGATTGAACTCAGGATCTTCACACTGAGCTACATCTTCAACCCTTTAAAACATATTATTCTGAATTTTGAGCTAGGATCTGGCTAAGTAGCTAAATTGTCCAGGCTTGGCTCAAACTTGTAATCATCCTACTCAGCACTGCAATTAGAGGTGTGCACCACCATTCCCAGCTGAGCCTGGCTAGCTTGCCTTTCTCTCTTTGCTTCTTTTTTCTTTTCTTTGTTTCTTTTTTCTTTTCTTTTCTCTTCTCTCCCCACCTCTCTCTTCCTCCCTCCCTCCATCCCTCCCTCCCTCCCTCTCCTTCCTTCCTTTTACTATACAGTTCAGTCTGGCTTGGACTCACCACAGTCCTCCTGCCTCAGCCTCCCGAGTGCCTGGATTGCAGGCATTTGCCACTATTTGCTGTGAGCCTAGCTGTAAACACATACATTCTCTCCGTTAAATTCTTTTTTTTTTTTTTTTTTTTTTTTTTTTTTTTTTTTTTTTTTTTTTTTTTTTAATTTTATTTATTTATTTATTTTTTCTTGTTTCACAACCTTTGTTTGTTTATTCAGTCATTTTTTTTTTTATGGCCGGCTCAGCCCACCCCGAGGGCAGGGCTGGCACAGCATGTGGTGCCGGGGATCGAACCGCAGTCCCTGAAGCCGCCCAAGCTTTCCCAAGCAGGGGCTTTAGACCACTGAGCCATCCCGCCAGGCCCCATCTCTCCGTTAAATTCTAAGAAATAAATGAAGCTGTGCTCTCTCCTCAGAAGAAACATTCCCGTTCTGAAGACAAACAAACCAACCCAAAAAACAAAAAGATCAAAAATCCACAGTTGCTGATTTGGTTAGGTCTGAGAGGTGTGCAACACTGACAGCTTCCTTCCTGTGTCATGAGGCTTCTTGTGTGACTTTTGGCCACTTTTGTCAGCTTGTTCTACCCTCAGCCATATTTGTCACAGCTGTCCCTAGAAGCCACCTGAACAAGGAGCTCGCGTTAGGCTGCACAGACTTCAGTAACTGCGCTGTGGCCTATAAAGAGCAATCCAGGGTTCTGATTCCTTGGTCACTTGCCCCAGCAAGGTTATCAGTGACAACACGCCATGCCTGGAGAGCTTCCGGCTTATACACCGTTTTCTGTCAAGTTAGAAGAGCTCTGGAACCTCTGACTTCACGGGACTTACTAGTTGGCGGAGGACCGAGAACTTCACTGGATCCGTTGTTTATCTGATGACCTGATATCTGAGTTTCAATTAGCTGGATGCCGGAGGGCCGGCCACAGGGAGTGGGGCGCAGAGGTCACGAGCCTGGTGTCTTTGGCACCAGCTCCACCCCGCCTCTGAGCTGAGGAGTATCTCTCAACCCCTCTGAGCCTAACTGCGCATCTAAGTGAGGATACTGTGCCCAGCAGGATTAAAACTTGGGGTGTCTATAGAAAGCACAGTACTTGTACATAGTAAACGCTCAACCAGTGTAAGCTGGTCTGTTACTAATAACACCCCAAACCTGCTTCTTTCCCAACACAGAGAAGAGTAGGCATCCAAGGACAGTCCCTGGGAGCACAACACTTTTTGGGACATGGGTGTTACAAGAAAAACAGCTCTCAGAAGGAAATCCACTCCTGTAAATGGTGCTTGGAGCCAAACCCCTTATCCAGTCTCCCCCCGCCCGCCGCATCACACGACCTACCCCCTCCTCGACAAAGCCCCTGCTGAGCAGGCCATGGATCCTGTGGAATGCGTCCTCACTGACCAGGCAATGGAAACGGCCACCAGTGAGGGAAGCCAGCGCCTTCAGGAACTCCAGTGCCGCTCTAGAGGAGAAGCAGAGGCCAGGGCTCATCGGGGTGGCGTGAGCCCTGGGCCAGTGGAGAACTCGAGTCTGCGGGGCTAGGGGAGGGGCTCAGTGGTGGCCTTCAACACCACCACGTCCTGCCATCTAGTGAGATTCACCATGTCACTGCTGCTGTGTGGCCCTGGCCCTCCCGAGACACGGCCAGTACAAGCTGCTCCTTTACCGGTCCCTGTCCTGTGCTATGTGGGTCACGCCTGAGCTTGCAACTTAGACAGAGACCGTGTGCCCAAGTAACAGCTTTGCCAGGGAAGGCGTTTGTTCTGCTTGGGTGCTAGGGATCAAGCTAGAGCCTTCTCTGCGTTGAGCGCAGGCTGTGTGGCCACACTACATCCTCAGGACATTCGGGTCTTCTGGGCTCGTGGCTGTGGCTGAAGAAGCTGAGTCTTACCCGGGCACATTCTTCTGTAGTCATTGCTCACACAAATGACGGTACTGTGTTCATCTGTGGTGCGCTCGGGTGAATGTGCCTGTTTCCTCCCTAACTGGCCACGACTGTGTTCCCAAGAAAGGTCGGGAGGGAGATGGTGACGTGACCGTGAGCCAGGCCGCATTCACAGCAGAGTGCGCTGTGCGCGGGTCCACTCGGGGCACGACAGGTCCAGACCCTCCAGGACAATTTCCTATTTCCTGACTAGCAGGACGAGGGCCTAGGCTAGACCAGCATCTAGGGGAGGCGAGACGTTCAGACCTCTCGCTCCAGGGAGGAGGCCAGGGAAGAAGCCTGCTGAGCCCGCGCCACCCACCTGTCCGTGCAGCTCAGGGAGATGGTGTGCACCCTCACGTCCCTGTCCTCCCGGAGTCTTCGGACTGCATCGAGGACAAGGCGGCAGCTGGTGTCGGGCTTCCCGTCAGTCAGCAGGTACAACCCTTGCACATCCCGAAAACTGAAAGCTCTCTGGCGGGGGAGGGGGGGGAGAGATGGTCAGCCGCAGGAGACGGGACTCACCAGGAAGGGGTGGCAGGGGTCCCTGATGTCCCTGAGGAAAACATGTCTGGCTGCAGACCTGACACCGAGCTGAGGCTTCCATTTCAGCCCAAGACAGATGGGGGAAGCTGCTGAGGCTTGGGGCTGAGAGTGCAGCCTGTTGGCCTGCTGACTAACCCCGGGGTAAATCGCCTAACCTCTCCGAGCCTCTGGCTTCACTCAGACTCAGTCTCAGCCTCCCAAGCTCTGGGATTACAGGTGTGTGCCACCACCGCTGGTTTCAGCGGCTAGCATGGCATTCAGTACCAGGGATGGAGCCTGGGGCCTTGTGCTTGCCAGGCAGGCACTTGGACTGCCGCGCTATCTCCCTGGGCCCCTCTATCTTCATGCTAAAGTGAAAACAAGAGTCGTTCCTCACTGGGTTGTCGGGAAGGCAAGAAACGTTTCGTAGGTCATGTAAGCCCAGGGCAGGGGATGACGCTTTTCCTACTCTTCAGGGTTCACTTGCCGACAGCGCTTGCAAGATTGAGGAGCCCCCCTGGGCTCGCAGGCGTATCACCCACTGCATGGCTTCATGACAAGCTGTCTCCGAGGCCTCTACCAGGGCATCCTGCCAGGGCTGCAGGTTGTCTGAAAAGCTGAGCAGGTTGAAACTGGGGAGGAGAGAAAAGGCGTGACAGGGGAGAGAGCAGGCGGCCAGAGCAGCCTGCGCTGACGCTGCTGGCGCGATTGGCTGAGGACGCTTCACCGCATGGAGCGAGTGGCCGAGGGATGGACACGGATGCAACCCAAGCCCGGCTGCCAGCTGCGCATGTGATCTTGGGCACGACATTTGGCCTCTCTGGCGACAGAGAAGTCATGTATGTAAAGTGCCTGTCATACACAGCGTCCCCAGTGCTCGCTCCTCTTAAGGTAAAGGCATGAGCAAGGCTCCGCCTAGGGCCGCTGCCTGCTGCTCTCCCCTTTCTGGTAGAAAGCACAACTTCCTACACCTACGAGCGTCAGCTGCGGGTCAGGCATGGCGGTGCTCACCTGTCATCCCAGCCTCTGGAAGGCCAAGGCAGGGGGATATAAAGTCTGAGCCCCGCCTGGGCAATCTAGCGATTTAGTGAGATGGTGTCCAAAAGTGAAAAGCAAAAGGCTGGATGCAGCTCAGGGCAGAAGGCCCCAGTTCACCCTTGGTCGCAGAGAAAAACGCCAGTGTTGGGGTCTGGGGGTCTAGGTCGCCTGCAAGGCATTTTCCTAGCAGGAGAGAGGTTCAGGGTCTGATCTCCAGGACTGGGGAAAAGTCCAGTCGAAAGCACAATGCAGGGCCACACGGTGGTGCCTCTGCAGGGCCTCTCACGGTCTCGGGGCTCGAGGTGGAATTCTAAAAGCCATCCATTTTTTCTGTTGCATCACAGCTGAGCACAGTGGCCCTGCCTACGCAGTGCTACTTGGAAGAGCGTTTCAGACACTTCCAGGCTGGCTGACTGGTGGGGAAGAAGCATGCTTGGCCATGGAATCCCAGCAACTGTCCCACAGCCTCCCGGACTCCGCCAAGCCCAGCCCAATCGCCCACCTGTCGCAGTGCTGCCGCAGTTGCTCCTGGATCAGCAGAACCATCTCCGCCTTCACCTGCTGCAGGTAGGGGCCAGCGGACCCAGACGTGTCCAGCAAGATGCACACTTTGCTTTCCAAGACAGTACCGAAGAGCCGGCGGCTCCCTGCTCCAAGGGAACAGAGCAGCATCCGGGCTCTGCTCCACTGGGGCGGCAGAAGTGCCAGCTGCCTGATAGACCAGCTGCTCCTCGGGAGAAGGGGGCTGCCAGGGGCCTCCCAGCACCAGGGGCCATCTCTCCAGTGCTTCCACTGACGGGGGATGAGGGAAGCCAGCCGGAAGCGTGGGGGGGCTCTGTGAGGGCTTCCCTTCCGCCAGTCACCACCAGTGGGGACAGTGCAAGCTCGGCCCTTGTGACCATGGAACCTGGCTCTGCCTACCCTTCCATTTCCATCATGGCTAGTCTTCCCCAGATGCCTTACTTTTCTAGTACTGAGGACAAAATGCAGCACAATTACACTGGGCTGTATTCCCAGACCTTTATTTTTTAATTTTGAGGCTGTGTCTCGTTAAGTCAGTACACTACCTATGCTAAGCTTGAGTTTGAGACCCTCCTGCCTCAGCCTCCCAAGCTGCAGAGTCTCAGGTGCTGTGCCAGCATGCCTGGCTTCCAGCTGCCTCGTTCTGCACCTGGGCTGACACAGGCGCCCATGCCTCCCCTCCCCGTCTGGAGAATTTCTCTCCAAGGGGCAGCCCTGGGAGTACTCCCAAGCACGGACTTGAACACTGTCCCCTTAGCTAAACTCTTCTAATGGCTTCAGTCCAAGTTGTGGCCACGTCTCAGGCTTCGCCCTGGGATCACTGGCCCATGCCGGCCCGCTTCCTTGCAGTCTCTCCTCAGCAGCCAGCCAGGGTTCAGCACCCAGGCCAAAGCCATCTCTTGCTTTCCCAGTGAGCAGCTGTGCAAGCTCCAGAGCTCTGCTCCGGCAGCATCACCTGCCCTGGGAAGGACTGGGCCACGCCCCTCTCCTCACACTGATGACCTTTGACCTATTGGGAGTCTTTGCTTAACATCTGTCCTAGACCAAACTCCTAGACCAAACTCTCCCTGAGCTCAGGGACTGCGGTGGGTCTCGTCGTCTGCCCTCCGCTGGTACAAGAGAGGAGGGGAGAGTAGAGAGGAGATGGGAGGGGCCAGAAGGGAGCGGAGGGGAAGGGATGGGAGGGGAGGAGTGAGCAGAGGGCCAGGGGAAGGAGGGGGGAGGGAGGGAGAGAAGAGAGAGGAGAGAGGGAGAGGGAGGGAGGGAAACAGACAGAAACAGAGAGAGCGAGCGACAGGAGACGCAGAGAGCTGCGAGAGCCCCTCTTCTCCCTCTTGCTGCCCCCGGAGTCCTCCAGGCCCCAAGCCGCCTCCTCCCTGCCTTCATGCCCAGATGGCCTCCCCAACCCTGTGCGCCCTGGACCTCCTCCCCCCACTTCCCCGTTCCTCTGCTCCGCCCTCTCTGGTGATAACAACAGGGGCTTCTTCTTGGTCAGGACCCCATCTCCACCTTGACGGTGCCTGGATGGCCCTGTGAGGAGAGCCTCAGTCGTGTGCCGCAGGGCAAGGTGTGCAGGTGGCTTTGCGGGATGCCGACAGCATGAGTTCTCTTTGGAGTTTCAGGGCCTGCTCCCCCCTGCCACCTTGCGCCTCACTTGAGCTCTGAACCCCAAACCTGCACTGCTCATACACAACCCTCCTGGGGCCGACCGTGCTGTGCCCAGCCTGGGTGAAGCCTTGGGTCCCCGTGGCCGGCCTTACACTGCCTCCAGTGCGTGGACAGCAGCGCACTCACCGGATAGCAGCCACTGCAGCCGCCGGACGTAGCAGCCCATCAGCTCCCTGAGGTGCAGGATGTAGGCGTCCATCTCCCCGAGCGTCCTCTGCAGGTGCCTGACCACACCCTGAGTCGAGGCAGAGACACAGAGAGAGAGAGAGAGAGAGAGAGAGAGAGAGAGAGAGAGAGAGAGACGGCATGGCTGAGAGCTGCTGCTGCCCGCAGCCACGCGTTCATCCTGCCGACAGCTGAGGCCACCGTGAGCACCCGTGCGCAGACCCCTGCTAGGCACACACGCTGTTCACCAAAGGCTGTTCCCCTGTATAAAGCTCCTAAGCTTCCGGCTGTAAGGAGCGTGGAGGTCATCGCAGGGCTGTTGCGCAAGCTCTGTAATTAACACAACAATGACGAAAAGCCACAGGAAACCCTGGTGGTGGGCTTGGGGAGCCATAAATTTCAAACTGGCACACCATTTTTAGTCTTTCGATGGCTAAAGAAAGGTCTTTTGATGGATAATTTTGAATTTTGTGGCTATTTTTAGTTCTTTCCAATGCTGATAATGTGATACGAAAGGACCGAGAAGGAAATGATTTTGTTTTCATTGTGTACTAAAATTATTTGTCCCGGGGCCTGGCAGGATGGCTCAGTGGTCTAAAGCGCCTGCTTGGGAAAGCTTGGGCAGCTTCAGGGACCGCGGTTCGATCCCAGGCACCACATGCTGTGCCAGCCCTGCCCTCGGGGTGGGCTGAGCCAGCCATAAAGATGAGTGAATAAACAAAGGTTCTGAAACAAGAATAAAAATAATAAATAAAATAAAAAATTCTTTAAAAAAAAAATCACAGGATTTTAAAAAATAAATACATAAATAAAATTATTTGTCCTAGCATCAAAACAACGGAAAAACCTCTAAACCCACCTTAGAGAATTGGAAAAGGGAGCCCTGGCCTCCCGGCACCCCCCGATCTGCTGCCCACCCTACTGGCCGCCATCAGGGCCAGGCATCCAGCTGCGGTACAGGACTTAGGTCTGGGCCTCTCTGACCATGTGGCTCTCTCTCTCGGGTCTCTGCTGTTTCTGGCCACAGGGTCCCACAGCCCCGACTGGGGGAGGGAGGTCACACTCCAGGGCTGGGCTCTAGAGTAGCCCCGGAGCTGCGGTCACGGGCTCGGCTTTCTGCCATGGGCAGCTGGCAAGAGGCAGACAGGGAAGAGAAGGGCCAGGCAGGGGGACTCACGTGGACCTCTACGCTGGGGAGCACGGCACAGTGCTTGGCAGAGCTGGGCGCTGACTTCCTGTGGGTGCAGCTGGGGCCCAGGCACCTGGCTATCTCCATCTTCAGTTTTTTCAGCCCATAATTTGCTATCCACTTTAAAATTTAAAAAAAGGACTTCTTCAGAGTTGTCTCAGGCCTGCTGATTCTTCTGTTAACACCTTGAGTCCTCCCTGGTCACTCTCCACAGAGGCTTCACCAGCTCTGGGGAGAGGGACAAGGCACGGGGACCAGGACAGAACGCAGCGAGGACTTTCTAGGCCCTCCTGGGGTGGACACCGAGGCTTCTCCAACATCCACGGCACCTGCCACCACAGATGTGGGTGGAAAGCCCCAGCGGGTTTGAAGTTCAGACCCTAAGGCAGTTAGGCCACATTCAGCGTCACAGTGAGAGCTGCCAGCGTGGCAGCTTCAGGGCACCCAGGATGTGCTAGTCAGAACCACGCTGGCTTTCACCAAGTGGCTGTAGGAGGGAGCTGGCAGGAACGAGGAGGGGCCTCTAACGTGGGTAGGTGGTACACGGCGGCTATTATCCCTGTAGTCAGGACTGAGGCAGGGGGTCACCACAAGTTCAAGGCCAGGTGGGCGGTGAGCGAGTTTAAGGGCGATATAAGCTGCACAGCAAGGCTTGTTTCAAGAACAAACAAGCAAGGCAAAGATCTCTGCTGCTGGCAACCGAGGGGCCTGCACTTCCCGCAAAGTGCACTTCAGCGACTTCACGGCAACCGCCCTGCTCCCTGGGCTTATCTTTTTGGAATTCTGAGACAAGGTCTTACTGAGTTGTGGAGCTGCCTGGCCAGGCGTGCAGTGCCGTCCTCTGGGGGTGCGGGGCTGCATGCGTGCGTGGCTGCCCCTCCCTCCAGCTCTCGTCAGAGACATTGAGACTGAGGACAGCTTCATGAGCCCCAAGGTCGCCTCACCGGGGAGGGAAGGATCCGACTTTGACGTTAGGTCCACTTAACTGTTATCTATTTGCATCATTAAAGAGTCCTCCTCCTCCTCCTTCCTGCTTTTTCTATCTTTTTTTATTTTTTTTTCCTTCTTTTAAAAATATTCTT
>PVJA010043270.1:0-16850 GCA_004027025.1 Myocastor coypus | reverse complement strand
GCTACTCCAGTCTTGTTCTTGGCAGCGTTTACTCGTGTCTGCTCACTGACCAGTGTCCACAGTTTATCAAGGTTGACAGTTGGGCAGAAGCTCTGGTTTCTCTTTAAGTGGTAATGCCTCATACCAACCTTCCCAAAGTAACCTGGGTGATATTTGTCGAAGTTGATCCTGTGATGATGCATGCCACCAGCATTACCCCAGCCTCCGGGGTGCTACCGGTGCTTCCCGATGCGGCTATGGCCGTGGCTCACATGGCCCCGAAGCTTCCGGGTCTACCTTAGTCTGGAGGGCATGTCGGCGGCCGAGATGAAAGTCTAGTACATTCTTGATACATAGGCGTTCGTATTGGATATCTGCTCAGAGAGACATTTCTGAATTCCCAAACTAGTGTTCAAGCTGGAAGACACTTGCAAGTTAGAGTTCCAAAGTGTTTGTTTAGGTTGTTATTTCTACCAGCAGAGTATGGGAGCTCTGCCCTGGCTTCTTTAAACTCCAAAAGCAGATTTGTAGTGAATTTGGTGAAAGAATCAAATATGGCCCCTATTTGCCTCATCCCAGCAGGTTATGTCTGTGGTGTTCGCTTTCAGTACCTTTCTATGTGGGTTCATGTTTGTATTTTAACATTGTATCTTAGGGGAGGTATATTTTTTGCTTCTGTTGCCCAGGACCAGGACCTTCTGGTTTGTTGGGCAGGCGTTCAATGGATGAGCCAAATCTCCAGCGCCCTTAACATTGTGTCTGGGTTTTTTTTGGTCTCTTTGACACAGGGTCCGCTGTGCAGGTCAGGCTGGCCTTGAGCTCACTTTTGTAGCCCAGGCTGGCCTCAAACTCGCATCGATCCTCCTGCTTCAGGCTCCCGAGTGCTGGGATTACAGGCGTGTGACATCACGCCCGGCTAACATTGTACCTTTTTTTTTTTTTAAGAATTAAAAAAAAAGAGGGGGGGGGGCTGGGGAGATAGCTCTGTGGCACAAGTGCCTGCCTGGCAAGTGCAAGGTCGTGAGTTTGAACCCCAGTCCCACCAAAAAAAAAAAAAAAAAGAATTAAAAAAAATTTTTTTAAAAATTTTTTATTTTATTTATTTATTTATTTTTTTGTTTCAGAACCTTTGTTTGTTTATTCACTCATTTTTATGGCCGGCTCAGCCTGCCCCAAGGGCAGGGCTGGCGCAGCATGTGGTGCCAGGAATCGAACTGAGGTCCCTGAAGCCGCCCAAGCTTTTCCAAGCAGGTGCTTTGGACCACTGAGCCATCCTGCCAGGCCCCTAACATTGTATCTTTTTTTGTTTTTTCTAACATTGTGTCTTAATATTGCTTCATCCTCCTTTTTTAAATCTCTACATAACCCTGTGGGTGACTTTCACTTAATAATAATTGTCCCACTTTTGGAAACATGTGTTAAATTTTTGGAGTTTTACTAGTATAGGCTATTTAATCTAAAAATGTATTGAATATTTGAATTTTTACAAATTCATACAGTAAAAAGCACATTGCCATGAATTTTCCCCAAAATACGCCTCATCATTTTTTTTTTAAGAATTTTTTATTTGGCCTGGTAGGATGGCTCAATGGTCTAAAGCGCCTGCCTTGGAAAGCTTAGGCAGCTGCAGGGACTGCAGTTGGATCCCTGGCACCACATGCTGAGCCAGCCCTGCCCTCAGGGCAGGCTGAGCTGGCCATAAAAATAAACAAATAATTTTTTATTTTATTTATTTATTTATTTTCTTGTTTCAGAACCTTTGTTTATTCACTCATTTTTATGGCTGGCTCAGCCCGCCCCGAAGGCAGGGCTGGCACAGCATGTGGTGCCGGGGATCGAACCGCGGTCCCTGAAGCCGCCCAAGCTTTCCCAAGCAGGCGCTTTATTTAGACCACTGAGCCATCCTGCCGGGCCCCGCCTAAACTTTTTTAGGCAGGGTCTTTTTTTTTTTTTTTTGTCTTTTTGAGACAGGGTCTCGATGTATTTCAGGCTGGCATTGAGCTCACTTTGGTAGCCCAGGCTGGTCTCGAACTCACATCGATCCTCCTGTCTCAGCCTCCCAAGCGCTAGGATTACAGGCGTGAGCCACCACATTAGGCAGGGTCTTAAGACTGCTGAGCCATCTCGCCAGCCCATCACCATTATGTTTTATCCTTTTTTGTCTTTTTGAGACAGGGTCTCACTATGCAGTGCAGGCTGGCTTTGAGCCCAGGCTGGTCTCGAGCTCACATTGATCCTCATGCCTCAGCCTCCGAAGTGCTGGGATTATTGGCATGCACCACCACGCCTGGCCTTTTTTTTTTTTGAACCGGGATTAAACTCAGGACCTTGCACTTGTCAGGCAGGCACTTGTTCCCCTGACAAAAAAAAAAAAAAAAATTTTCCTACACCATTATGCTTTATTGGACAGAACTTGCCCTAAAATGTTTGATCAGTGAAGTCTGATTAAAAACTAAAGTGAATGCTTAAATGTAACAATGGTTTCAGTAAAGTCACTTTGTCACAAAACACATCACTCAGCTTCACTTTTTTTTTTTTCTCTCCTCTTCACTTTTTTTTTTTTCTCTCCTCTTCACTTTTTTTTTTTTTTGTCTTTTTGAGACAGGGTCTCCTTATGCAGTTCAGCCTGGCCTTGAGCTCACTTTTGTAGCCCAGGCTGGTCTTGAACTCATACCGATCCTCCTGCCTCAACCTCCTGAGTGCTGGGATTACACCATGCCTGGCTTTCACTTTTTTTTTTTGTTTTGTTTTGTTTTGGCGGGACCTGGGTTCAAACTCACGACCTTGCACTTGCCAGGTAGGCACTTGTGCCACAGAGCTATCTGCCTGACCCCTCTCCTTCACTTCTAACACCCACATGCCCTCATTATTTTGGTCCTGGGAATTGAACTCAACCTTGTGCTTGCCAGGCAGGCACTGTGTCAGTGTCCGCGAGCTACATCACCTATGGCATCATCCTTGGCAATATGTACTGTATTTCTCCTTTTTCTCTGCCTTCTCTTTCTTCTTCTTCCTTCTTCCTCCTCCTCCTTCTTACTCCTCCTCCTCTTTTCCCCCACCCCTTCAGGCTGGCCTTCTGCAGGTGCTCGCTTTTGTAGTCCCCAGGCTGATTGCCAGCTCTCAATGGTCCTATCTCAACCTTTCAACTGCTGGGATTATAGGTGTGAGCCACCAGGCCTGGTTCTGGGTCCGTGTGGCTTGCCCAAGGTTCTACCCCACCCCATCCCAAGGTGTGCAGTGGGTGGAGAGCAAACTCGGGTCCCTGAGTTTCCCAGGTAGGTGCTTATGCCTGTGTACTATCTCTCCAGCCCCAGCAATGTCTTTCACTATAAGAACTTTTAAAAAATTGTATATAACTACAGTATTTTTGATCAACCATTGGATATTGCAGTAATAATCTTTGTGAGTGAGGTTTCCCTTTCATTTTCTGAATGTGTCATAACTGGATTTTCTTTTCTATGGCTGTAGATTCTTGTTAAACTGTTCTCTGCAAAGTTGAATTATCTTTGAGCTTGATATGGATTTGATCAAACAGATATTTAAATTGTTAACAGATTACCTGCAAAGGATATACATCTGAGAGTTTAATTCTAAAATAGCAGTCAATTTAACTCTGATACCTTCATTATAAACAGCATAAGTTGAATGTTTGATACAGTCTCACTTGCCAGTCACATGTCGTTTTTCATTGTGATACTTTTAGCAAAGGCACTAATCCAGAAGCTGAAGGGGCTATAAGAAGAATCTTATCATGTCCCTTTGTAGTCTAGAAGTTACTCTCTAAATTTCGAATACCAGTCAGCTAATTTTTTTTTTCCAAATAAGCTTTAGTTTATTCAATAAATACTGGATGTTTATTTGAGTTCTGTGTTAGAAGAGGTAGTTCTCCCGTAGGGAGTCACCAGTGACTTCACAGGGGCTGGAGAGATGGCTCGGAGGCTTGGGCACCTGTCTGCCTGGCAAGTGCAAGGTCTGGGGTTCAATCCCTGGCTGAACATGCCATGCCAGCTCGAGAACTGGGTGTGATGGTGCATGCCTGTAATCCTAGCATTCCGGAGGTTCAGCTGGAAGGATCTGTGAGTCTGAGACCAGTCTGGGGGCTGCAAAAAGTGAGCATAAGGCCAGCCTGGACTGCGTTGTGAGACCCTGTCTCCAGTAGATAATTTTTTGGGGGTGGGGAAGGACTAAGGTTTGAACTCATGACCTTACACTTGCCAGGCAGGCACTTGTGCCACAGAAGTATCTCCCCAATCCCTTCCAGTAGATAATTTTAAAAAAGAAAAGCAATACTTGCGCTGAGTTCCATGGGATCTTTAGAAGTTGCCTGGAGAGCTGGTCTGTGTGAAGGCCTGGGGCTCCTGTGCCTTCTCTCAAGGGGGAAGGGTTATCAGCTGCAGGGAGAGCCTCTAGTCAGCACTCTGAGCAGTGAGAGTGATGTTCACTTCCTGGTTTTTTTCTTCCTGGAAGATAAAAATAACAGGCCCAGTATAAAGGCAAAACAAAAATTCTTGGGGCTTTTTGGAGAAAGACACTGTGAACGCTGCTCCACCCATGGGATATGCTTATGGACACTTGGCAGTGGGGGCTACTGCTTTGCCTGAATTAAGCTCTGAACTCTTCCCTCCTTTCCCTGCTGATAAAATTTAGTGAAAATTTCCCTAACATAAAGGCTGCTCCACCAAACTTAATTTTTTTTTAAAGAATTTTTTATTTTATTTATTTTTTTCTTGTTTCAGAACCTTTGTTTGTTTATTCACTCATTTTTATAGCCGGCTCAGCCTGCCCTAAGGGCAGGGCTGGCGCAGCATGTGGTGCCAGGGATTGAACCGTGGTCCCTGCAGCCGCCCAAGCTTTCCAAAGCAGGTGCTTTAGACCACTGAGCCATCCCACTGGGCCCCACACCAAACTTAATTTAAAGTAAGTCAGTGTTGATTAGTTTTAGTAAGCAGCAGTTAGGTTTGTATGACAGGCACGGAAGGCCTAGTGGGCAATTCAGAGACCAAAGCCTCAGAATAGGGAGTGGTGAGAGAGAAGCCAGAAAACGGAAACAGGCAGCAGGAGGTGAATGTCGATGGCTCGTTCTAGAGAGGTAGCTGATGGAGAAACTCAGGCCGGGTAGAGAGCTCTAGGTGATATTTTTTTTTTTTGGTGGGACTGGGGTTCAAACTCACGACCTTGCACTTGCCAGGCAGGCACTTGTGCCACGGAGCTATCTCCCCAGCCCCTCTAGGTGATATTTAGGGGAGACTGGGCTTTGAAAAATGTGTGCAGGTGGAGATTGAAGGGCATCGTATTTAGGCAGTGGCTGTAGAAAAAGTAAGACAGTGAGCAGTCAGCACTGCTTGACACACAATAGCCTGGCTGGTCACATGCTTGGAGACTCAGGGGAAAGGCAATTTGAGATTGTACTGTACCTTTTTTCTGTTGACTTGTGATCACCGCACCAGCCTGATGTTCTTGGTGTAAATATTGTAGCTCTGGACAGAAACTACCTAACTGGAATTGAGGCTCTCTCACTTGCTGGCTGATTTTTGACAGTTTATGGAGCCTATTTCTCTTCTATACACAAAGGGATAATAAGCTTATTGTGGCGGTGTGTCCATATAATCTTGGCTTTTTTTTTTTTTTTGTCTTTTTGAGACAGGGTCTTGCTATGCAGTTGAGGCTGGCCTTGAGCTCACTTTTGTAGCCCAGGCTGGTCTCGAACTCGCACCAATCCTCTTGCCTCAGCCTTCCGAGTGCTGGGATTACAGGCATGCGCCACCATGCCCAGCCAGTCTTGGCTATTCTGAAGGCTGAAGCAGGAGCATTGCAAATTTAAGGCTAGCCTGGGCAACACGGTGAAGCCCCTTCTAAAAACAAGTCTCAGGTGGGCAAGATGGCTCAGCACCTGTTTAGGCAAGCTCAGACAACTGTAGGGACTGAGGTTCTATCCCTGGCACCACATGATGCGCCAGGCCCACCTCCAGGGCAGGCTGAGCCAATCATAAAACAAAATAAAGCAAACAAGCAAACAAAAAAACCCAAAAAACAAGGGGCCGGGGAGATAGCTCCATGGCACAAGTGCCTGGCAAGAGCAAGGTCATGACTTTGAACCCCAATTCCACAAAAAAAAAAAAAAAAAAAGCAAAAACAGACACAAGTCTTCCTTCATAGAACTTTATTGTTAAGATTAAAGGAGTTAAAACCAACCATATTGATCCAGGCAGTTTCAAAGATTGCCCAGAGTCAAGTGGCTGGTACACTGCACTGGCTATTTCTTAATTATTAAGTTAGTTTCTTTTTTTCTGTTTTTCTTTTTTGTACATGCAATTGATTCAGAACCTCACACTTGCTAGGCAGGTCCTATATCACTAGTCCTGAATGCTAAGTTTGTGAATCTATACTCTTTTTTTTTTTGTCTTTTTGAGACAGGGTCTCGCTATGCAGTTCAGGCTGGCCTTGAACTCACATCAGTCCTCCTGCCTCAGCCTCCCAAGTGCTGGGATTACAGGCCTGCGCCACCATGCCCAGCTCAGATTTCTGAATCTAAATGAGCTTATTTTTTATTTATTTATTTTTTTTTTAGAATTTTTTTATTTTATTATTATTATTTTTTTCTTGTTTCAGGACTTTTGTTTGTTTATTCACTCATTTTTATGGCAGGCTCAGCCCGCCCTGAGGGCAGGGCTGGCGCAGCATGTGGAGCCGGGGATCGAACCGCGGTCCCTGAAGCCACCCAAGCTTTCCCAAGCAGGTGCTTTAGACCACTGAGCCATCCCGCCGGGCCCCTAAATGAGCTTAGAAAGGCATGAAAACAATGCCTAGCTCAGGGCAAGCATCCTTTAAGCATGGATCACACACCACACACACACACACACACACACACACACACACACACACAAGCACACTGGGAAACAAACAGAGGTGTACACCTTGATAGTTTTTTTTTTTCCTTGTTTCAAAAGTTTTGTTTGTTTATTTATTTTTTATGGCCGGCTCACCCTGCCCTGAGAGCAGGGCTGGCACAGCATGAGGTGCCTGGGATCTAACCACAGTCCCTGCAGCCGCATAAGCTTTCCTAAGCTGGCGCTTTAGACCACTGAGCCATCCTGCCAGGCCCCAACACCTTGATAGTTTTTACATGGCTCTGGTATCTGGAGTCTCTGCACTATGTGAGGGACTAAGAGGCTCTGCATGGGCAGTTATGGCATTGGATTAAACTCAGATCACCAAGTGAGACAGATTTTTCACCACGTGAATAATACAAATGACAGGGCCAGCAAGATAGCTCAGTAGTCTAAAGCACCTTCTTAGGCAAGCTTAGGCAACTGCAGGGACTGTGGTTCAATCCTGGGTACCACATGCTGTGCCAGCCCCACCCCCAGGGCAGGCTGAGCCAGCCATAACATAATAAAATTTAAAAACAGAAAAAAAAGATTTTTTTTTTTTTTTTTTGTCTTTTTGAGACAGGGTCTCACTGTACAGTTCAGGCTGGCCTTGAGCTCAGTTTTGTAGGCCAGGCTGGTCTCGAACTCGCACCGATCCTCCTGCCTCAGCCTCCCAATGCTGGGATTACAGGCGTGAGCCACCACACCCAGCTAAAAAAGATGTATTTTGAAAAAAAAAAAAGAAAAAGAAAAATGAAAAAACAAAAACAAATGACAAAGGAAGGGTTGAAAATGAAAATTGAGGGACTGGTGAGATGGCTGAGCAGTCTAAAGTGCCTGTTTAGGAAAGCTTATGCAACTGTGGGACAGGACCTGGGTTCGATCCCCAGCACCACATACTACACCAGCTCCACCCCCAGGGCAGGTTGAGCCAGCCATAATAAAAAACAAAAAGGAAAAGAAAATGAAAATTAAGGCATCATTCTTTTCTGATTCATAGCTCAGTCACAGTCTCTTTAAATGTAACTGTTAGTTTTGTTTTGTTTTTAGGTCTTCTGGTGGTTATGACTAGCAACTTAGCCCAAAACTACTAAGCCTAAAAGTTGTTTAATGGTATTGTGGAATGTTTGTGTCCGGGGCTCGGTTGAGCTTGGCTGCGTGGCTCTGCTACTTGGGATACTGGCTCAAGTCACTGCATGGAACCCACTTATTGGACAGACTCCTTGGGAGGGTCCTGGAGCACTTTGCTCCCATGTCTGGTGTGCTCGTGGTGATGGTGGGCTCGGTGTTGACTACTGACCAAGATGCACACGTGTGGGGACTTTATGGGTCCTTCTGGTGGCTTCAGCATAGTGGCCCCAGGCAGGTGGAATTTTGGCATCAGGTCTCTCACAGGTCTTGGGCAGAAGACTCCAGAGAAACAGCCAGTAGAGAGTGTGTCTGTGTGTCCATGCGTGCATGCACACGTGTGTATAATTTTTTTCTCCTCAATAAGGCATTTTGGAGATCAGTCAGTCTAGAATCTGCAGTTATGGGCCAGACAGCAGCACATGCCTATAGACCCAGCACTCTGGGCAACTGAGGTAAGGTTGCAAATTTCAGCTCAACCTGGAAAACCAGCATGTTAAGTGAACCCTGTCTCAAAAAAAAAAAAAAAAAAAAGAAAGAAAGAAAAAAAGAGAACCAAGGAGTAGCTTGGTTTGGTGCCTGGATTCAATCCAAAAATGACCTCTGACTTGATTAAAAATAGCCATCATAGCCTGTGGTGAGCACCTTAAACCACATACATACCCAGTTGGAAGCTTCATTTTTTTTTTTTTTTTTTAATTGGGGATTGAACTCAGGGCCTTTAGATGGAACTATATCTGTAATCCTTTTTAATTTTTGTGATAGGTTCTATCTGAGTTCCTGAGGCTGGACTCAAACTTGTGATGCTCTGCTCTCAGCCTCTCGAAGTACTGGGATTACAGTATATGCCCCCTTACCTGGCTGCAGTCTTCTTTTTAAACCCTTGTAGTATGTATTTGATTGTATAGTTTATTCTTAACACCCTGCTAGTTGTTAGATCTCACACCTCTCTTCTTTCTGCCTCCATTTTTTCATCGTTTTGAGACAGGGTCTCACTAGACAGTTAAGGCTTGCCTTGAGTCACTTTGTAGCCCAGGCTAGTCTCAGACTCACAGTGATCCTCCTGCCTCAGCCTCCCGAGTTCTGGGATTGCAGGTGTGTTCCATCCACCACACCTGACTTTCTGTTTGGTTTTCAATTTCCTGTCGCTCCTGCTGGCCTCAAACTTGGAATCCTCTGGCTTCAGTCCTCTGAGGGCTGGGATTACAGGTTTGTGCTGCCATGCCCCACTTACAGTTTCCATTGAATATCATTTTCTCTTAGTTACCTTTATAATTTTGAGTAAAGCGTTCCATGCGCACGAGGCTATCAAGATTCAGACAGCTCAGGTTTGTTGGAGAGCAGGTGTGCTAGGGAAGGACGGCAGAGATAGCAAGAGCCTTGTCCTGGAGGCAGGAGGCCTGCTGCAGAGGCTCGGATGCAAACTCAGCTAGAGATGTCAGTGACCCGCAGGTTCTTCTCGTGGACAGATTACACGGTAGACTCTGGCAGTCTATTTCTTCTTTGTTTTTTAAGCTCATACCTGTTTACATTTTCCTTCTCTGTGCTTTGTGTTTAAATTATGGATGCTGGATCTTAAAGGTACTGCTGAGTATTGTGTATGGATGTGATGCAGAAAGGCCCACCAGAAATGAGTACCCTTGTGCTTTTTTTTTTTTTTTTTGTGGCCTTGTGCTTTTTTCATTACAAAAGCAATCAGTTAATTGGGGACAATTCTATATTCCATAGCAAGTGTCTGGAACCCTGTAAGTCTGTTGGTGGCAGATTTTTTCCCCCTCTTCTTTTAATTCATTTAGTTAATGAAATTGAGCACTGGGGTTTAGTTTAACTCTCACAAGACACGGGCTAATCCCTTTTTGTATTATCTGAGTCCCTGAGGAGTGCCTCGGTAGTTTGCTTATGGATTTGCTGTTACTGCATATTGCAAATAAAACACATTTGATTTTTGGTTGTTGTTTTGCATTTGATGTTTTTTAAGTAGAATTTTTGGCTTGATTAGAATCAAGAATGTAGATTTGAAAAAAAAAAAGAATGTAGATTTTGTACTTTTTGATACTGTGTTTTTTGATTAAATTTGTTCATATTTCTTTTTTTTAATAATTTTTATTTTTATGTTACTTTTTTCTTGTTTCAGAACTTTTGTTTGTTTCATTTATTTATTTTTATGGCTGGCTCAGCCTGCCCTGAGGGCAGGGCTGGCGCATGTGGTGCCGGAGATCGAACCGCGGTCCCTGAAGCTGCCCAAGCTTCCCCAAGCAGGTGCTTTAGACTACTGAGCCATACCGCTGGGCCCCGAAATTTGTTCATATTTCTCTTGGTGTTATGACTAGTTTAGTTTTTAACTTTGGAGAAAGACATTTAAGGGGTTAGCAAAAGTAGGAATCAAGCCCGAGTGCTTTCCATTTTTTCTCCTCTCCTGCACTTTTCCTTGCTCTCTTCTATTTAATATTCAGCTTAATAGACCTACCCTTTCCTATGAAGGGCAGCCCTTTCAGGAGTGAGGCTGTCTGTTCTGAGAAGTTAGGCTCGCTTGCCTGCCAGATACTCCTTCATTTCCCTTCCCCAGGTGGAATCGCAGACGGAGCAGTCACCTTTGCGTTTCACTCCCTTGCAGTTACTACTGCTCCTCTATTGCACAGGTTCCTTTTACTTGTGTTTGAATGTCATATACCTGGTATCATCACTGAGTATGTGCCCTTCTGTGCCTGGCTTTTCTCATCTTGTTACATGTGGCTGTCAGTTGTATATTGTCACTGTTGCAGTCTTTTGTTGTATAACTGCTTTACTGCTTATCTGACTGCAGATATGTATGGGGCTGTTTCCATTTTGGAACTTTAAGGTGAATGTTACTGTCAGGAGCAATTTTGTTTTTGTTTCAGAACTTTTTTGTTTGTTTGTTTGTTTATTTTTATGGCTGGCTCAGCCTGCCCTGAGGGCAGGGCTGGTGAAGCATGTGGTGCCGGGGATTGAACCGCAGTCCCTGCAGACGCCTACGCTTTCCTAAGCAGGTGCTTTAGACCACTGAACCATCCTGCCGGGCTTGTCAGGAGCAATTGTAAGTGTGTTTTTTAGTGACTATATATGCATGTTTATTTAGGGTACCTATCTAATAGCTGAATTGTTACACCATACATTTAAACTGGAGTAGATGCTGCCAAAGTGCTTTTATTAATTTATATTGTCCCCAGGAATAGACTTCCAGTTGCTCCTCTCGTACTTGAGGGTGTTAATCTTGTCAATGTGTTACTGACTTTTGCAGATGACTAAGGCAGATAAGCACTTCAAAAGGGATTTGTGTTTACTTTTTAGCACAGTGAATAGAAAAGCTAAGTCAGTTCAGTATTCGTCTAGAGACTTTCTTCTGAGTTATTTAACTGCTATAGCTATTCTGTTTCTCTGTGCTATAAAATTCACTACTAGGTTTTTTTTTTTAAAGATTTATTTATTATTTATTTCTTGTTTCAGAACCTTTATTTGTTTATTCACTCATTTTTAAGGCCGGCCCAGCCTGCCCCGAGGGCAGGGCTGGCACAGCATGCGGTGCTGAGGATTGAACCTCGGTCCCTGAAGCCGCCCAAGCTTTCCCAAGCAGGCGCTTTAGACCACTGAGCCATCCCGCCAGGCCCCCCCCTTTTTTTTTTTTTTGCCTTTTTGAGACAAGGTCTAACTATGCAGTTCAGGCTGGCCTTGAGCTCACTTTTGTAGCCCAGGCTGGTCTCAAACTTGCACCAATCCTCCTAATCCTCCTGCCTTAGCCTCCCAAGTGCTGGTGCTAGGTTTTGTTTTTTTTTTAATTTGGGAAATATGGAGGCTGGTGAAATGGCTCAGCAGTCTAAAGTGTCTGCTTAGGCAAGCTTAGGCAACTGCAGAGACGGTGGCTTGATCCCCCATACCACGTGCTGCACCAGCCCCACCCCCATGGCGGGCTGAGCCAGCATATATATATTTGGGAAATATAGTTCAAGGGACTTTTATTTAATAAAATTAAAGGACGTGAATCTACAAATGAACTACCCGTTCTGAGGACTTCGGTACTCGGTGTGCTTGAAGCTGAAGTGTTTCAGCTTTTCCAGTGTGCTAAATCAGCCGATTAGTTTCTTGCCTTCCAATGTGACATTTTTTTACTGGGAAAGTTGTCTGAGTCTTCCTCTGAAGCTGGCCAGGAGTCTCATTTCCACGTCAAAGTATAAGTGAAAATTTGAGATCTCATTGCAGAATATTTTAAGGGGACTGTAAAGGAATTATCAATGGAAGGCTAATTTGTTTCTTGTGAAGTTTCAAGGACAGAGCTGTCCCTTTTTGCTGTCTTTAAAATGTAATTAGTAGCTTCTAGGAAACAATCTGTTGTTTGGCATACTTGAGAAAGTTTGATTTGCCTGGTTGGCCTTTTGAAATGTCTTCCTTCGGCTTTCATTAGAGCAACTATTTCGTCTTTTCAGTTGATACTTAATAATTACATATTGTTTTCCAGCTGGGTAAGGTGTCAAGACACCTGCATCTATAATTCTATTACTTGGGGAGGCTGAGGAGGAGAGGGAGGATAGCTACTAGTTGAGGCCAGCCTGGGCTGCCTAGGGGGTTCAAGGCCAGTGTGAACTATATAGTGAGATACTGTCTCAAAAAAACCCAAGGGGGCCAGGGAGGTAGCTCAGGGGCACAAGTGCCTGCCTAGGTTCCACCAAAAAACTAGATAACAAAAAACCACAAGGATGTCACATTCAACTCCACTAACTTTGTATTTATTCTGTGAATAGAGTACTTCCTCCTTTCAATATTATTAGAGGCTCCTGAGCAAGAAATGGGCACCTGCTGGGAGGCTGAGGCAAGAGGATCATTGAGAGGTTCAGGCCAGCCTGGAATACACAGCGAGACCCTGTCTTGGAGAAGGAAGGAGGGAAGGAAAGAAGGAAGGGAGGGAGGGAGGTTGGCAGGGCAGGGGAGCAGAGGGGAGGGGAGGGGAGCGAAGGGAAGGAAGGGCCAGCCAGATAGCTCAGCGGACTAAAGTGCCTGCTTAGGCATAGTGCAGTGGACAGTGTTTGATCCCCAGTGTACCATGCTGGTCCCACCCCCGGGGGCACACGGAGACTGCAGTTGAGACTGGGCATGCTGGTGCGCCTGTCATCTTAGCATTTGGGAGGCTGAAAACAGGAGGGTTACTATAAGTCCGATCTGTGTAGTGAGACCCTATGGGTCTTGTACTAAATACATTAAAAAAAAAAAAAAAAAAGAAAGAAAGAAAGACAGGAACGAAGTCAAGCAAGAAGGCAAGCAAAGAGAAATGGGCACTGTGTGGTCTTAAGTACAGTAAGGTAATTTTGAGTACTGTCCACTCTTGATGGCAAGATGAAATCCTGGATTATATAACCTGGAGGGTTTTGGAGAATTTAGTCTTCTGACCTTAGGGGCAGAGTTCTTTGCCTCCAGGCATAACACACTTTAAACTTCCAGAATTGCAATTCAGGAGGGGGAAGAGGAGGAGGAGGAGGAGGAGGAGGAGGAAGAGGATTACAAATCCTTGTCAAGGACAGCAGGTTGGAGAGAAATGATTGTGGTTTACTTACTTCAGCACAAAATTTCCCAGCCCTGGCATGCTTTCAGGAACAACTGGGAGATGCAACTGACATTTTTTTTTTTTTTTTTTTTTTTTTTTCATACATTGTTTTTAGTCATTTGAGGCTGAGTGAATTCAAGGCTAGTTCTCTCGTGAGATCATGTGAACTTAGCAGACTGCGTTCTGCTTGTCTTTCGTGGGGTGGAGATAAGAGAATCCAGAGGTGGATCCAAGAATTGCTTATGCCTCCAGGAATGGCAGAAATGTGGGTGGGAGGTGCAGGGCAGACTGGCTTGAGAAATAATAGCCAGGCCTTTTGGGGCATGGCCAGGTGGGAGGGAAGCAGCTAGGTCGGTCTTCATAGGCACTTCAACAGGGGCTCCGGCGTGTTGAATGAATTTTACCAGTAGCATCCTGAAGTGGTCAGATCTGCCTGAAGATCCTAGAGCTCCAGTAGTTTGGGTCCCATTCTGTGGTACTTGTCCTTTAGGTAATTCAGAATCTGCTGTTTCCATTAGCTCACATGGAAACGTTCAGGTTATAATGAGATTTGTTTTAGTAAGGTTTGACCCCAGCTGCCGAGTGGGCATTTGAGTACCTGCTTTGTTGGCTCTCACTTTTTTTGTGGGCTCAAAGTCCTGAGGGGCCTGTGCCTTGCTCAGCACCCCTGTGGTACACTGCTATATAAGCCATGTTTGGATCAGTTGTTGGGGGAAGAGAGAAGAACCGTGTCATGTAAGATGTATTTTGGCCAACCTTAGAAAACAAAAGGCTCTTGTTTAGCCATTTACGAGGAACCAGGAAAACCAAATTGGAGGTTGTCCTGAAAACCTCTGCTGCCGCTGCCTTTCACACCGGCGGGGGCCCTCTGGTACTCCCCACAGAGGCCGCTTTAGGTCAGTACTCAGCTCCACCTGTCACTGGGAGGGGCGTGCCAACGGCTTGAGGTGAAAAAAGAGTAATGGGGCCTTGAGGCCAGCCCAGAGTGATTCTGCAACGTGGCTTTAGTGCAGTGGAAAAACTTACTTTTTCCTGCTCTGTCACCTTCAGCAGTAAGAGGAAATGCTACTTACAAGGTTTGCAGTTGACATGGCTCATAAATCATTTTTTCAGGGTCTTGGTCAAGGTAAAGTGGCATGAGTCTCTGGCATACCGCTCATCTGCGGAGGCAGCTGCCGCTTCCCTGTAAGGAGGCCTGTTTGGTTAGAGTCCTGAGGTAAAGCTCCAGTCCCAGGTGGATGGCTATATTTGGTCCTGGGGTCCTGGCTATGCTGGGGAAACCACATTATGCAACCTGAGCTTCCTCCTGGGCATCCCTTTCTGTCGTCATGACCCCAGAATCTCCATATGGTATTGCTTCCTCTTTTTCCATTTCTAACCCATTCTTTACGTTTGGACCAGTCAGGTTGAGTGGAACTAGATTCAGTACAAGTATAATCCTGTAATCCCAGTGCACTGGAGGCTCAGGGAGGATTGATGTGCGCTCAAGGCCAGCCTGGACACATAGTGAGACATACACAGTGGTCTCAAGAGCAAACAGTAAACAACTCAGGTACAAGGTAGCAGTTTGGAGCTGCAGGCATATGAGTCTCAGCCCGAGTGCCCTAGTGTTTCTTGCTAGGCATATATTTTATTTACCTCTCTGGGACTGGGGGAGAAAAGAAAACATGAGTATCATCACACTGTGGTGTTTGAGTGTTGGTGAATTTCTGTAAGGTTGAGGGTGAGGAAGTGTGTAGGGAGGGAAGGCAAGGAAGATCTAGGGTACCGTATTTCCTGACTGTAAAACTAGAAAAATCTCCAAAGAGCTGGCTATGTACTTCTGGCCAGAGGAGCAGAGAAAGACTAAAGCCCCAGCTATCCCACAGTGGACCAGAAGAAGAAGGCTAGAGGCAGGCTCAGGGGACCTGATACTACAGGACACTCCAGTGCTAGGAAGCATGATCTTTTTTCTCCATTCACTTGGAACCAATTTTGCTTGAGCAGAATGGTTCCACTGTCTGCAAAATGCAGAAAATGAAAGTTACTACAGAGAGCCTGAGAGGACTTGTGAGACGCTGGGTGTGTGGGGCTCCCACTTGCAGGGACTGTCCCTGGGTGTTTAGGGTCAAGAGACTCCAGGTGATCGCTGGTAGGAGTTGAGGCTGGGGCCCTGGATAATGGGGAGACAGTGATTAGGAGAGGTGGGGTGTGCTCCTTGGATCCCAGAGGTGTGCTGTGAACCACCCTCCTGGGAATATCTGTAGGACTGCTGCGCTCCAAGGCCTGGGGTACAGACCATCTTTCAGTGTGATTCCAGAGTACTGCTTATAGAAGTATTGGGTAATCTCTTGGCGTGCTATTGCTTATCAAACTGGTTCCTATCTGAAGCTTGGGGAAGTGAAGATAATAACACTACTTATACTGACAGTTTACAGGGGTGTGCAAAGCCCATTAGCCCCATTCTTTAATTTATTTTATTTATTTATTTTTTCATGTCCATTTCTGTCTTTTTTTTTTTTTAGGGTCTCACTACTGAGTCATAGTGATCCTCCTGTTTGTACCTCCCAAGGGCTGGGATTACAGACGCACATCACCACACCCAGTCTTGCCGGCTCAGCGTGCTCTAGAGCCAGGCCGGCGCAGCAGGAGGGGCCAGGAACCAAACCCTGGCACTGCGCTTCCTCTAAGCAAGCGCTAAATCTGCTGAGCTATAGCGCCGGCCCTAGCCCCATTCTTTTAACTTTCCTTACTTCTGAATCCAGTGATCTGGATTGGATTGCTTCTCCAAGAACATGTACAAAGTATTGCCTGTTGGATACACATTAAAATGAAGAACTTAGGGGCTGGGGAGATAGCTCCGTGGCACAAGTGCCTGCCTGGCAAGTGCAAGGTTGTGAGTTCAAACCCCAGTCCCGCCAAAATAAATAAATAAATAAATAAATAAATAAATAAATAAATAAAATGAAGAACTTTATTCAGCAGTTTAAATTCAGAGAGAAGGGACCTGTGACCTTGTACAATTTAGAACTGTGGAATAATTTCCTAGATGCATGGAGCTTCAACCTTTCTAATCATAACATTTTATACCAGATGATAGGTACCTGTTCTTGGTGTGAGCTTATCAATTTATGTAGCCTTCCTGATCACACTTAGTCTTGCTAATCTGTTAGGGCAAACTGGGGGCCCCGGATTCAGGACTTTGCAAGGTAGAATGCTTTTTTGGGTAAGCAGTGATAGCCTTGTTCTCTGTCTTGCCTTGTTCTCTGTAGAATTAACATCTTCCCTTGACCTGTGCCTTGATCTTTCCCTACGCTCTCACGCCTGTGTTCCCCACCCCCCTC